>JAAXCT010001804.1:0-124597 GCA_012490785.1 Eragrostis nindensis
GCGGCCGCGCCACTCCTCCTCGCGCTATATAAGAGTCCCCTGGTCCTAAGTAGGCTATAAATACCCCTGGCCGGCTTCGAAACAATACATACCAAGTAGAGAGATCACACTCTTGCATTAGTTTAGTCTCCAGCTCTAGTGGAGTTAGGCTTAGAGTAAAGCTACTCTAGTTTCCCAAGTTGTCTTGGAGATTCTGGTATGGCTCTTGTATCATTTTCTCTTTTTGTGACTTTATTCTATTAACAATATTATTCTTTTCATATAGTCTTGCTTGGTTAAGCGTTCCTTGTTGGTTGTGGATCCTTGGTTTGCGTATGTAATAGAGTAATCATAATCTTCTTGTATAGTGCTAGTGTGATATCATATGCTCGTTATGTGGGTATTACCTAGAGGAGGACTGGCGGTAGGGACATAATTGCCTTATTGTCACGTGTCCTAGTACATAGTATACCATGTATATACTTCGGTTTACATCATTGCATATCAAGCATGAGTCCAGTGGTCCTTAGGATTATGCTCTAGATCTGATCCATCGCTAGGGATTTAGAGTAATGTTTTAGCAATGCAAGCATGGTGCTTGGGTTGGTAGAATACATTGGAGCCTCGTGCCCACGGATTGTTTGAGGTAGACGGTAGGTGGTGACAGCCTGTCCGTCCTCGGTATCCCTCCACGTTCGGGTACGCGTAGAGCTGTAGACCGGAGTCGCCTGGCAGACCAGGGGTAAGCCGGTGCCCATTTTGCTTGAGTGCATATGCTACCTAAACCTTAGTTGATGTACATGTATGTGTATGTTGTATACTATGCCACTGTATAATGAAGTACACTAGGAACTTAGCTCTTTTCTTTGTTCTTCTCCACTTGGCTATGGATGTATATTAGAGTTGATCCTTTTCTTGTGTGTCACACTACCCATATATTATGTTTAGCATTGTATGGACCGTAATCCATTTAAATGTAGATATTAACTATGAGCATAGTACTCTCTTAACCATCGTCTTCCCTGTGGGAAAATATAAATTACGATACCTTGGAATACTCCGGGTGAAATGCTACAGCGGTATTCTCCGTGCGCTTGCGGATTTATCTGTGATCGTTAAGAAATTCCAACAATCATCCAAGTTAACAACCGGGACTCCCAAGGGAGCGATGAAGTCATCAACCCCAGTGTCCAAGCCTTGAGCAGCGTTTGATCGACCAGGGCTATCCGCCAAAATTTCGTCAGAGCCGGTCAGGTCGTAAACCGGAGCGACCATTGGAGGCGCCGAACCAAACCCTTCGCCAGGGTCACAGCCACAATGGAGTTACAGCCTCTTCGCACTGGACCGTACGGAGGCTAAGGTGGTTGAGGCCTCTAAGGCTTCCGAAGTCTGAAGGGAACTCCTTGTCCTACCAGCAGCCCTTTTCCTCTTCCGCCTCTCCGCTTTTATTGTCACCATCTTCTCAGCGGCGGACGAGGGAACCTTCCGAACAGTTTTTCGCGAAGGAGCCTTCTCAGTGTTCTCTTCCTCTTCATACTCCAGAGGTTCAATGTCATTCCTCCATCCCTCCAGCTCAATAAAGCAGGTCGTCCTGAAGACCTTTTCGCCAGTTTTTTGCGGCCCCGTCTAACAGGAGCAACTTTATGCCTATAATACTTGACTTTCATGAAGTCGAAGACGCGATTCAGGCGATGATCAACCAAGAGCTTTCGATCGCACAGATCAGCTTCCTCTTCGGTGTAAGGACCGCAGAGAATCTCTGAGGTTTCTTCCACAAACTTAACAAATGGCGCATCCGACAAGTCGTCAGGTTTTTTGACTGCGTCTTCAGCGAAGAGAGGACTCATAAATTCAATTTTACCGACCTTTTTCGCCTTATGCTTCTTGGGGTGCCAGCCACTGCGAAGAGGCCATATGCGGCGGGCAGCGGTAAATTCCTCGACCACATTTCGCGAACTCAAAAAGCGGCATATATTAAATGCGCCGCAAGTCGCCTGAAACCCTTCGCTGTCCTCATAATCAGGAGAAAAAACCGGACAGCCGTTGCGTATGTGGCTACCAAGGGGGTAAAAAGTTTCACCCTCTTCGTCCTTCGCCGCGGGAACCGGTATAGAACCAGTACCGCATCCAGTCATCAGGCCACTTGTTCCGATTGGTAGTCGCAAGACTAACTGTTCTGATCTTCGATTTCTTGGAAAATTATCGGGGTTTGAACGAGCATATCCCATACTGGGAGAGGAACATATCATCGCCAAAATGCACCTTTTTTTTTCTGCAAATGCAAGCGAAAGAACCGGAAAAGGCATCGGGATGAAGCCAGCCTTGTGAGTGCGCACGGCCCATATGAACTTCGCCAGCTGCACGAAGGCGTTAGGTGTCAGGTGGTCCATCTCCACGTATATCGAAACAGGATTGCTCCGAGAAAGTTCCACGTCGGCTGACGAAACCCTGCCTCATAGAAATCCCGGAAAACAACAGCTTCGTTGGGTTCCGGAGTTGGGACTTCTTCGCCTTTAGGAGCGCGTGCGGTTCCTGCCTCAAAATATCCAAGCTTTGCATAGTTCAAGCACACCCTCCGTAACAAGCGAACTCCCAAGGCGCAGAGTCTTCGACAGCTGCATAGGTTTCCTAAGCGAAGCCACACCTTTTCGCCGAGTCCTTTCCCTATCCGATAGCTCAGCAGAATCAGGGGCAACATCCTTGGAGCAACCCTCTTCGGTAGTATGGCCTTTCGCTCCGAGTTCGGCCGCAGAATCTAGGTAAGCAATAAAATCAGCATTCTCTCCAAAATTATTACCTCCGACGGTAGAGTGGCAGTAGGAGCAATATCGGCGGCAGTCATACTAGCCGCGGCGCCTTTCTCCGCATCGCCCTCATCAGCCGGCTCAAGTGGAGCCACTTCGCGTTCACCGTGAGAAGGAGAGTCCGGAATCTTCTCTGAACTATCACTCAACAGAGAACGCGACTCCGCTGTCGCAGAGCCAGACGGAGTGTTCGCAGGAGCCGCATCAGCAACCATGTCATCAACAAGGTGAGCAGTTTGCCTAATCCTAGACATGGGAGACTAGAAAAGAAAAAAAGCGAAGGGAAAACCCGTTAGAAAAGGCAAAAAGACAGAAATGTAAAGCGAAGATAAAAGAAGTAAACACACCTCACGATCAAATTCCGAAGCAAACGAGTGTCGACAAAGCAGTTTCAAGACTAACGAAAAGCGAAGAGACCTAAAATTCCAAGAGAGCTTGAAATGAACTCGACCCCCTGGTCCTTATATAGGGGGGTGAAAACCGGCGCAGTTATTGCGCATGGGTAACCGCGTCAAGCGAGTAAAACAAAAATAACCGACAAAACGGTCGACCAAATCTCTTCGCTTTTTCTCACTCCTGCAACATCCTCGGATCAACTTCGAGAGGGGTGTTTTCCGACTAACCTTTTTGTATTCTGTGACGGTCGTCTGGTTCGAGGGTTCGGCTCATCGAAGTTGAACCTCGCCCACGAGGGGCTTGTGTTGGGAATGGCGAAGAGGACTGCGGAAAAACTCAATATCACTTCGCTGTTGATTATCTCTCTTCGCCTTCATCCATCCTGTTGCAGGTCTCAAAGTCCGCGAAGCGGAACGCGAAGGGCGGCCGCCACCTGAGAACGCTGAGGCGAAGTCCCAGGACAGCGGACGCGAAGCGCGACTGTCGAAGAGCGAATGGCGAAGAGCCATTCGCGCGGGTCACCTCAAGCGGAGACCAGGAGGGTCCTACTTCCGGATAAGTTAGGGTTAGCGTTTTGGGGAGTGTTGTAACATGACTGTTATGCCCTTTTGACAATTTTGTACATAGGGTATACTGCACAGACTAGTGTGGTCAAGGGTATTTATGTCAACAAGGGCACATATTGAGTAGGCTATAAATAGCGCCCCCAGGACTCTCGTAAGGGGGGTCGATTCTCGTTGGGTTGTATCAAGGTACAGTAATGTGAAATCTTCCTATAAGTGCATTTCTCTTCGCATTAGTAAGTTTCTTTCTTGGCATTTACTTTCTTTGGTCTAGACAGAGTAGTTCGTTTGGGATGGTAGTCTTGTGCTGTTTGGTATTGTCTGTCAAAGATATCCCAACAGGACTCGACGGTGGATCTGGATAGATCTGGGTGCACTGCGTTAGAAGTAAAGTAAACGAAAGAGAAGCTGGTGGATGAGGCCAGCCATATGAACAGTAGGAGGCAAAAGACAATATCATGACACAATAAATATATTATAATCGTGTCTAGTCGCGCAATATGCGGAGGCCACCTCCTAGTTACAATCTTTACTCCTTATTATTTGCCTTCCGAGTCCACTCCCATGCGCGTGCGTCACGCGTCTTCGGCGCCGACAGGTGGGACCCACCCAACGTACGCAACGCTCTGACCCCGGTGGGAAAGAAAAAAAAAAGAGGAAAACGCCGCTCTCGGCTCCCTCAGCTCCGCACGCCGCCGCCGCCGCCGCTCCTCGCTCCGCCCGCCCGTCCCCCTCCTCGGCCTTGCAGCGCGCGCCCTGTCCTCGCGTGCACGCCCGTCGCCAGCCCGTCCCCGCCGCGCGTGCGCACGCAGGGCCGCCTCCCCTCCCCAACCCTAGCCTCCGTTGAAGCCTCCCGCCCCCGCCGCCTCCACCACACCAAGCGGCGGCGATGGAAGTGGTCCGCCTCCCTCTCCTCCTTCACTGCGTCCTCATCTTCATCCTCTTTTTATCGCTGGCGCCGAGGAGAGCGGGAAAGGATGGGAGGAGAAAAGGCGGCGGCGGCGTCGAGGGTGCTGGTGGTTGACGACTCCCCCGTCGACCGGAAGGTGGTCGAGCTGCTGCTCCGCACCACAAGGGCGGCTCCGCGCCATTCCACGGTCAGCTCCTGAACTTGCCAGCTCCGTGCCTTCCGGCCTAATTCTTTCCCTGTCCATTACATTCATCAATCGATTCCGCCCTTTTCTAGAGCCCACCTGTTGTGCGTGATCCTGTTTATGCATGAGTTGATTGCCCATGCGCCCGTGTGATTATCCAGTATTCCATCTACCAACCCAAGAGCCATCATTTGCAGGTCAGATTACCCCCCCCCCCCCCCCCCCCCCCCCCCCCCCCCCCTCCCCCCTCCCCTCTCTCTCTCTACTAACAATTGCATATCTATTGGACTGGACTTTTGCTTATTCTTGCAATGCTATGGTACACTCCGTCCCCTGAATTCAATTCTGGAGGTAAAAACAAGGATCACAAGTTTAGGGATTTTTCAACAAATATCTTCTTTGACATTCAGCGTTGGTTTGATTTCTTGCATGTGAGATGCTAGACAACATGCGAGATTTTCCAGAGTGACTTATAAAATTTCTTTGCACTGTCCAAATCTGCTCTTTGATGTTATTCTGATCCCTGAAATTTCCTCAGAATTTATTTTTCTGCATACTGTTATTTATAAACTGAATGGTTGCATAGGTTTCAGACAACCAGACCTGTTGATCATATTTGCCCATATTTTACCCAAGGAGCAGTGCCACGAGTTAGATTGTCATTCTCTTATTTGCACTGCTGGAAGGTACTTTCCCCTAATGTAGCACAAGAAACCGAACCTCAAAGGGGGTGAATTTTTCAATTACCAGATGACTTAACCAAGGTAAGGGTCCCTTGGTATTAGCTTTTATATATATAGAAACACATTCAGTGTTATTTTGTTTAACTTTAGATGCACACAGGAAGAGAAAATCGGAGCCTCTGTAAAATACAAATGATGATCCTGAGATTCGCTTATTGAATTGGCTGTATCCAAAGAAGCACAAAGAACTTCAGGAGCACCGGAGACTGAAGGTATGTGTATCTATTTTATTCCTACTTCACGTACCAGTGTTATTGATGTTTCATTTTAGATTCTGATGTTCACATTGTTTTTAGGATGTTCAACTACCAGAAGAACAAAAGGATGTGAGACCTTTGGATGAGATACTTTGTTTTATAAATAGGAATGAAGGTATGATTATGGCAAGTTATATTAGGTAAACTATTTGCCTGGTGCATAGTTAGACCCACCCAGATTACTGAAAAACTATGATTTACAGGAAAAGCTAGCCCTGATCTCCTGTAACAAGGTTAGAGTTCTAAACCTTTTTTCCTCCTTTTGTTGTATTCTGTATAGAGTATTTTTCTTTCTTACATTATTTATCTGGTAATTTAGGAGGGAGCTTCATGTGGGGTTCCGTGCAAAGCCGATGGTGGTAACATTTGAGCTGTGGAATCAGCGGTAGGTCTTTGCTGTCTGTTATGTTGTTAGCACTGTAGGTGTCGTCATCAGCCATTGTTTGGTAGCTTAAATGGACGATCTTGCATAAGTCTACAAGAGATGTTAATTAGCTGATTGGTTACTGAATCAATTATTATGATGGCATTGTACGATTGACTATAAAACGACCTTGCTTTCACACTGCAGTTATGAATTGGTAATTATATATAATTATTTTCTCTTCTTTTATTTATTGCCTTAGATCAAATATGCTAATTCTTTGGGCATCCATATTATGAAGTGATATGCCAGTTTCAGACCATTATTCCCAGTCAAGCCTCTCATCTTATCGAAATGTTTTATTGGTCTGTATGTAGTACTCCCTCCGTCCCAAAATACTTGGCATTCTAGCCAAGTCAAGTTTTCTCAAAATACTTGGCATTCTCACTTCCCGAAACACCTTTATCTCTTCCCAATACACCTCTATCTCTATCTCTCTCCTCCTCGTTTTCTGCGCACCTACCTTATTCCTCTTCTCCTTAATCTCCGTGCGGGGGCTACAATGCCAACTATAGTGGGACGGAGGGAGTAATAGATAAAACCATGATTACTTATTTTCTGCTACTCACTTGACCTTAGGCAACATCGACAATGCATACCATGCAACCAGAGCATTTTTTTCTTATGTTTTTGTTTATACCTCATGGTCTGCTGTAGACCTGTAATTCTTTTCTTTCTTCCCACCTGACATATATGTTGCTTCTGTGCTTTGAAATTTGATAAATGCAATTTTATTTAACTGCTGATTTAAAAATTTATTAAATTTCTTCTGAAGAAAGCCAGCCTTCAGGGACATGTCAGATGCAGTATTATACTTCAATTTTAATAATTAAAAGATGAGTTATTATAAGAGTTTTTGATTCACTCATTTCTATAACTCCATGGCCATAGATTACAACAGGATGCCTGTCAAAGAGAATCGTTGATCAGTTCTATATACCAATATTGGTTAGTTGCCTGCAAAATTTTTTGCCGGAGTAGCTTTGAACTGGTATTCCTGAAACTTGAATGACTAATCATCTACTTTGCAGGGTGGTATCCTCTTTTTTTTTTTTGCTCTCTTCTCTCAATACAAAGATACGCAGCTCTCCTGCGTATTTGAGAAAAAAAACCTTTTTTTGCATATGACCAAGGATCCTATCCGCACTGAAGAAATCGTTGTTCTTAATGTCGACGTAAGTCCTTTTAAATTTATTAGACATAAATTTTTTTTCTGTCTGCCCGTGGCAACGCACGGGCATTTTTGCTAGTATATGATTACAATCATTTTATATTCCCGTCATGTTGTGATAAAAATCATCCCAATTATAAGTTCCCAAAACTAGCTTGAGATTTTTTGGACGTCGATCGTACATACGCAACAAAATCATCGAGGTTTCGGTCCGAGGAGCCACCTTCGGCGATCGCAGCTTTAGCTTCCTCCTTCCACGCTGTCGCTCTCATCCTGAACGCTGCTGCCTCCGGCCCAGTCATCACCTCGTCGGCACGGAGCGCTTCCACCGTCACTGGCGCGGGCAGCCGGACGCCGATCTTGTACTCCTCCACCAAGAACTTTGCGTTGGTGAACTGGTCCGACCACCACGGGTACCCAACCACGGGCACGCCGGCCGCGAGCGCCTCGGCGATGGAATTCAACCCGCAGTGCGTCACGAAGCAGCCGACGGCGCCGTGCGCGAGGACGCGCGCCTGCGGGCACCACGCCCACTATTTTCCCTTTTCCGCCGCGGCAGGCCGCGAGCACGTCGACGTCTCCGAGGAGGTCCCAGCTGTCGTCACGCACCAACACGGCCCTCCGCCACGGCCGACATGGCGCCGCGGCCGATGTTCACGAGGCTGCCGAACGCCACGTACACGACGGACCGGGGCGGATGCGCGTCGAGCCACGCCATGCAGCCGTCGTCGTCGACGTCGCCGTCGCGGTCGTCCTGCTCGAGGAGCGGACCCACGATCGTGACCGACGTGTGGGCGCGAAGCGCGTCGATGGCCGAGCGCTCGAGCCCGTCGAAGGTGTTGACGAGCACCCAGGGCACCGCCGCCTTGTTGTTGATCTGCCCGAGCTGCACCCTAAGCATGTCGCCCCACGGGTTCCCCATGCACTCGGGCAAGCCAAGCACGGCAGGTCGTCCGCGGCCTCCGTCGGCAGGCTGGGCAGCGCGACGGGCCGGTCGGGATCGGCGTCGGAGGGGAATAAGCCGGCATCGGGGAAGCTGTAGAAGTGGTAGTACAGCGACAGCACGGAACACGACTGGATCCACAGCGTCGCGCACGGGACGCCCATCCCTCGGGCCACGTCGAGCGCCCACGGCGCGAAGGGGTTGTTCCCCACGCACGCCACCGGCCGCCCGGCGTCGGCCTGGTGCCGGACGAGGCCGGCGAGCGCGGCGGGCCCGACGTCCACGACGTGCCGTAGCAGGTCAACTGTGGGGTCCATGCGGGACAGGTCGTCGGGGGAACGCAGGTGCTCGAACCGGAGGCGGCCGGCGCGGGGAGCGACGTCGTCGACGTCGACGCAGGCACCGTCGTCGGCGGGAAGGGCGGAGAGACCGGCGTGGCGTAACGTGGCGAAGGTGACGAGGAGGGCCTTGGCCGTGAGGCGACGGCCGAGGCGGAGCAGCGGGTTGACGTGGCGCTGGAGCGGGAACGACACGAGGAGGACGTGCGGCCGCGACGACGGCATTTTCTACGGCGTGTGCTTGCTTGCTTCCTCGGCAGCTAGCACAGAGATTTCGATGTGTTTGTTCGTCGACACGGGATGTGGTTTTGTTGCGCGTGCTATATAGAGCGAAGCCTTCGGTGTCCTGTGCGTTTCCTTGCGCGCAGAGCCGTGACACCACGCCTTGCACACACCGGTTGGGTCCCAAGTTGTTGCCTGGCATTCAAGGTGTGTCTAACGTTCCTCGGTGCCGTACAACACACCTGGCACATAAGGCTTCAGTTGATGTGTACCTATAGGGTGTGTTTGGTTTGAGTATAAGAGGCTAATCAGGCTAGAGATATACAGAATCTTAACTTTTTGGCTTGTTTGGTTGCCTGCACTGTAAAGTAGCCAGGCCCTGATAATGCAAAAGAGGCCTCCTAGCCTGGCTTGCTGGAAACGCCCGATTCGGCCGTTCCCACGAAGCCAGGCTTGCACAAGGATAGGTGGCGTTCGTGAAAGAATCGGGTCACCGCTTGTGGCCTGGCACCAAGCTCACCAGCGCCGCCACACCTGCCGTCGCCTCGGCGGCTCCCTTCGTTGGCGGCTCGCCTTCGTCTTCTTCCTCACCTTCCCCCCTCCTCCCCCACTAAACCTGAGACCCCCACCTTCCTTCGCAATCCTCCGCCTCCCTCCTGAGCGCCCCGCCATGCCGCGGGTTGCAGGCCGACCGCCGACGCGAACCGCCGCGACCCCACGCGCCGCAGCGCTTTTGCCCTGCAAGCTGCACTCCGAGCCGCCATGATTGACGCGAGCTCGCGCCGCAGCGCAGGGCAACGCGAGACGCCGCGCCTCTCCCCTGCGAGTCAGCGAGCTCCCGAACACAACAGAGCGTCCGCGTGTCCTCAGGCTCAGCGGCAGTCATGGCCTTGGTGTCGCACGACGGTGCAGGATGCGGCGCACGACAAGCATCACCTGCCCCCGCCCTCGCACCTTCCTTGGGCGCGTCCGCATCAATGCCGAATCGAGCTCGCCCACCAAAATCAAGGTCCATCTCTCCCTCAATCGAGCTCGTGAGGCTCAAATCAGCATCATGGCTGTTCCAATTGGGCTATGGGCGCCTTGCCGGCGACGCTCCGGTAGGAAGGATTGGAAGCCAGAGATGCGTGAGATCTAATTGATGGAGACAAGCTCGAATTCCAACAATAGGTATCAAATCCATAAGATCTCATACTTGATATCTAATGGAGTAAGTTTGAGTGCTAAATGGGAAGCTCTCATGAACAGATACATATAGCATAAGGCATTCATTTGCCTACAGCTAACTTAAAATGGACACTTTGTCGCCCCTGGGACCTCATGTCCATCAAGGAGTGAAATAATTGTATCCATATTATCTGTTCAACATTGTGTTTTAGCAACAGAATCTGTAGATGAGGATAAGATAGAGATACCTCTATCTCCAAGTCCACGTCCAGGTCTTATAGCATGATTACCATGCAAGTATTTACCAACATTATGCTTATCTGATTCAGTGTAACAGTAAGTTTAATGGTTCGGAAACGATCCATAGAACTTTATTGGTAACGAAATGCAAAACGCAACAACAATCTGAGTATCCCATATGCATCGACTCATTCATAGCAAAGGCATATTCTAACAAGAATAACGCCATGACCAATGACTTGATTGCACGGATCTATATCACAAATCTGTGGGATATAACACACCTGGTCAGGATAAAGATTTGAAACACATTTCAATCGTCAACCTGACATCAACAGGAAGGTCAGTTGTTTACATTAAGTTCCAACAGAACTTATGACAACTAATCTCTCTACTTCGAGAGGACCTCATGAACAAGGAGACTATTGTTGTCGAATTCACTTCGTACAATATACTTCTGGACCTAGTAGGTCTATATCTCCTTCAGCTATATGTGTTGTCTACGTCTTGTTAAAATGTTGTAATACCAAAGTAGTAGCAAACCTATATATCTGAAAAGAATTCCATTGAATTCTTCATTCTATATATAGGTTGTACGGGATCAATGAAATGGTGGTAAAACATATGCCTAGTGGACATACGCGCCACAAACTCTATAAGCTGGGAAGAAAAAGATTTCCTTGTCTCTTTGTAAGAGTACGGAATATTTCAACAATCGCTTGACGCGATGCATTGATAGTAGGCTAACATCTTGCCACTGTCATCCTTCCTATTGGTACTCACATTACAATCATGGATGCACACACATGTATCCAGATACAATCGTACCATACTTTGTTATGGAGATGTTCGTTAAAATTGTTTCCACGCGGAAACAAATGACCACAACATTGAGGAAACTTTTTGTTGTTCACTAACAGATAATGCATTCTTCTACCAACCATTTGATTTATACTAAATCAGACCCGTACCACATATTGCGTACAGATAATTTTTCTATCTTCATCACATCAAGACTTGGCTTGATTGCCTTGGTCATCGACCATGCATTGGGATGACGAGAAAAATTATTATCAATTCTATTGGTCATGAAATTTCCAATATCCTCAGATTTAGTGAGCGCTACATGTGCCACATGGAAATTACTTTTAAGGTCCTCTTATTACCTTAAAATATTTCACTAGCCATTGTATGGAAGGTTCAGGTATTTCATGGTTCTATAGATACATCTATACGATGATCTCATATGTGTCTGTTATCCACACAACAACCATGAATATGATGAGATAGTTGCTCACCTCATGAGCACATATCCTGAATCTTGGATTCAAGCAATCCGATAGGACAAAGTCGCCGAATTTACCTGCCGACAATGACGATTGTATGGTTCGAGAAATTCAGGCTTAGTACTATGTCCCAAATGTCCATACCCAAAATGGTTCATAACATTTCCCTAAACAAGAAAGATATCATGAAAATGACCAATATTGAGTTGAATTTGTTGATAGCATGCGGATTTACACATCGCATCATCCAATTCATACCGCTGCAATCAAACGGCTCCCTCCGTTGCAGCTAGTACGTGGGTATATTTGGCCTCATGCAAGAATTTCCCATCTGCAAATATTGGATATGTTTTGCACGTACCAATATTACCACCCTATAGCATATATCAAAGGCACTAAATTGGAGATCCATGAGGTACCATTATGCGTCAACTCAATAATACCTTGAGTCTCTCACAAGAGACTTATTTATTGCCTATATGCTTGTATACTTGAGGACAATTCCAGACATTAGGAGGAGATTAACCATAAAGAATGCCAGGAATACGAAGAAATGCCTCATGCATTCACATCAAGTCCTCAGATCCACGTACTAAAGATTCTGAAGAAATTCGGAACAATCTATTTGCAAATGAGATTAATTTCTCTTGCAAATAATCTGCCAAAGCATTTACTTGTCATAAAGGTGTCTTTAATTCAGATTCCCACTATCATTGTGCCAGAAAGAGTGGAGGTACCAAATAAAAGACCACTCAACTCCCAAATCAAAATAAGAGGGGGAGAAGTATGGACATATGCAGCTTCTTGCAAGCCTTGTCGGGAACAGGGGGAGAAATCCTCCAAGACAGTAAATGCAAACCAACTTCAGTTGGTAGACACCTTGCGGATATATACTATCCAAGGCCTATGGGTTTCATATCCAAAAGACCAGCAATTTGTGTACACAAATTCAGGCACTGTGTCAAAGGAACATCCTAACTTCTGTGATTGGGAAATCCACGAAGTTAACAAGGATAACATTTTCACATACTATATTGGTTCTATTGAATCGATATATTCAAATGCTACAAAATGTCGACATATCTTTCTCCTCAATATTACCTTTTCCTGGATCGAGACCAAAATCCTAGGTTGAGTGCCTCAGTACTCAAATTGGTCGAAACAGAGGTGATAATAAGAAAAAAGCTTGTAGCATAAGGGTTCGTGCATAGGCCCATCATGTGAACTATGTTCCTATACTCAAGATCAATGGCAGATCATATCAAATGAATTGGAAAGATTTGTATAAGTATAGTCCTACATGGAGTTTGTACTCCAAATCTACATAGAAATCGCAATACATATTGTGTACAATATATGTCACTCCATAACTTCATTAGTTATGTCGATTGTGATGTTCAAGTGAGTTCCTTCCACAGAAGAGTGACTCATAACCAAGATGATTGCATATATATGTGTGTTCGTAATGAGATCTTTCATATCATCTCCGAACAACACTTGACAGAACATGCAAACATCTTAAGAGTATCTTTTGAAAAGAGTTACTCTAGAATGATGATTGTCCATGCATATTCCTCTAGCAATCTCCTAACGGCTTTTGCATATCGAAGATGCATGTCGTCATCTTAAGACGGAATTTGAGATGAATGGTTTGAATAAAACCAAACTAGCTTAAGTCTACAACTTGAGCACATTCCTTCAGGAATGTTTATTATCAGTCAACTAATATCCAATTGATATTGTATACCAATATCCGAATGATATTAGAGAACACTATTGGTCATTCAATCACGAATCATTCGTTGGATTGAAAAGATACTGAATCTACAGTTCTATATCTTAGTGCCGTTGAAGGGCTCATGTATCTTGCGAACTGCAACGGGCCTGATATTGCATTTGCAGATAACTCAAAATGAGCTCTACTTCTACGATATCATGTGGCGCGGGAGAGGATATCCATAAATATCTTTATGGCTTACATGATCTTGGTCTACTATATCAAGACACGATCATAGTGGAATATGGAGACTCTGGCTACATAAGCTAGTACTCTGACTGATTTCATGGTGATATTGCCGTTGAGTAGGAATCATCCGGATTACATCCGCTACTTTCATCTATACATCATTCTGATGTATCATTTACTTATGTATTGATTTCCAGAATGTGTATTGGTTCCACAAAATCAATTACCATTATCTACACAGATAATGACGCTTGTGTTGCATAGATGCACAGGTTACATAAAGAGCAATTAACATGTTGCTCATAAATTATTTTATTCTCATGAGCTTTTGATGAAGCGGAGAGAGATAAATATCTTGCAATCCAAATCTTGTGATAACATCGCAGATTTGTTTATTAAGTCTCTACCCATCTCCACATTCCAAGATGTGTTCGAGGCATCGGTATGTGATGATTTAGATTTGCAAGAATCAGGGGGAGCATTCTCCTGAAAATAACCTGATCAAACATCATATTGTACTTTTTTCCTTATATGAGTTTTGCTCCATGAGTTTTCTCATAATAGGTTTTAACGAGGCAATATCTCCACAAGCCACATGTCATATTACCTATCTTTTCCCCACAGGGGTTTTTCTGAGGTGATATCAAAGACATATACTATTCTCCAAACTCCGAGTTTTTCCTTCACAAAGGTTTTCTCGAGTTTCGATGAGAAAGTAATCAACATATGCTGTAATCAATTTCTCCTCATTTTCCCACTAGGTTTTTAAGGAGTTTTTTACAGCATACCATACAACATATCTCCTCATATTTTTCCTACATGGTTTTTAGAGGAGACGCACTGTACGATCAAGATCAACTGATCAAGGGGGAGTGTTATAATACATTGTGACCAGTTGGGTCGTGTTCACACTGACCAGTTAGAGAGACCCGTTCATACTTGGAGCAGCCCTTACTCCATCTCCCGTTCATACTTGAAGTAGCCCCTACTCCATCTCCTGTGTATAAATATGTAACGTACAAGTGCAATAAAGATAGACAGTTCATTGTCCATTCACTTTTACTTTAACACTTTTGTCACGCCGGAGGTCCTTTTTTTGTGCCAGCGTGCTCTCCATCAACCACACCCTTTTTTTGGTGTGTCTTCTTTTTTTGTTGCGAAAGCTTTTTGTTGTGTCTGACCCCTCCACAATATAAACGTGTCTGCCGAGATTGTTTCTAATCTTTTCTAGGCTTGACGGAGCGAGGTAGCAGGTAATGGATGACAAAGCAGCAGTGTGAGTGTGCGACACACTGTTCTTGTGCTCTCTGTATCTTCGACCTTCACCATTTCATTTTCAGGCACGTATCACCGTACAAAGGTAAACATTTTCTTTTATCTGACTGATGCCAAAGAGATGATGCCCGTAGCTTCGTCAAGGCCAGACCGACGCTATCGTCCTCCTCCCAAAGCTCGTCCGTGGAAACGTTCAGCAGTGAACTAGCAGTGGCGAGTCTAAGGGGTGGGCCGGGTGGGCCTCGGCCCACCCCCAGATTCAGCCCGACATCTTTTTTTAGCACTGTAGCAGCTATGAACAGTAGAATTTTTCTTTTTTTTTACCTTTCCGGCCCACCCCCATCAGCCCAACATACGTCCGGCCCACCCCCAAGGCCCAGCCTGGACTCGCCACTGTGAACTAGTCCAGGCGTTACTAACAAATTCACTTTCACTCGACAATTTCTAACGCGGGCAAATAACCGGCCGACAAAACGACTTGATAAAACTCATGCTACATCACACAAGACCGTTTCCATAAAAACAAAATAAAATCCTCTCGCCAAGCTAGTTCACGTCCAGTCGCCTGGACACTGAAGTCTGAACTACACTGACAGAGACGCCTTTGTCTGAAAAACTAATGACCCAGGAGTATAGACTGACGAAAAGGATAAGCTCTGGTTCGACCACACAACACAGCGCGAATTATTCCACCGCGATCTGCAGCACGAGAAGAAGGCCGCCGACGAAGCTGCCCGGAAGCTGCAGCCCAAGCCGTGAGTGGTGGTGACCGGGTTCGCGTGTACAGAAAAATAATCTCACCAGGATGAGAACACGCTGTACTTGCGCGTGGACTGAACTAGTATTGCTGAATCAATGTGTACCTTGTGCATGCTTAAAAAATACTGAATGATATCTAGAGTTACCATCGAATCGCACAGCTATTCAAACTACTTTGCTGTAAGATGCTATCTGATTTCACCCACCATATAAAGACTTTAAAAAGCTACAGAGAGAATCATCAAAATTATCCTCATCTTATTTACCTGCAGCTTCAATTGCCTCAATGTTAAAATGAGCTGCATAACCTTCATCTCCAACTAAATGTGCTCGCCGTCGACGCTCTTCTAATTCTGTTTTCTTCTTCAGCACCAACTCTTTCATTTTGCTTGCTTTCAGCTGTTCAAGCCTCGATACTTCTGCTGCAACCTGCGTCAAAAATACCATCTAATTGCAAGACAGAAAAAGTGAAAACAATAATACAACAAAAATCAACTTCTCAAAATGATCATTGACTCACATTGTTGAGCAGTCAATGGAAAGGCCATTTGGCTCCTTTAACTCATCCTCTGAAGCAGTACACGCGAGATCTTGAAGCTGCCAGGTATAAAAGAGTTAAATGTTGAAGAAACTTGCGTAGTCAGATTTTTAAAATAGATTGAGATGATTTTGACCTTCTGCCTTCTGCGTCCTCTGGATTTTCATGGCACGTAGTCTCTGTATTGTCAATTTCAACCTACCAATGGTGGTATCGCTTATGTTCCTCGTTCCTTCAGTTTCATCCAGACTAGGGTGAACCTCAGATATTGTTTGCTTGAAGTCGATGCTGAGTACTTCACATAAGGAGTGCAAAGTATTGAAATATTCCACTTGATTTATCCTCTTATTCTATCACATTTCAAAACGTTAACTGAATCAGCAGACAAGGAAAATAGCAAAAATAAAACTAGCCAGTTCATCAACAAAAGAGACGAATAAGGACCTTCTTCTTTTCAAGGGATTGTAGCTCCATTCTTAACTCTTCAAGCTTTCTCAACGACAGATCAGATTTATCCACATGTAGCTTTAAAGGTACAAAATCTGCTGGTCTTATCTCAGATGATATCTTTTTTTTATCTGCTCAACAACAGCAAGAATTTGGCTCCGTCTCTCAATCTTTTTCTTCCTCATCTCCTGTAAGTGCGGAAACAATTGCGCTTAGCTCCTCTATTAAGCCACCTGACTTTTGGTTAGACTGAAAAAACAAAAGACAAAGGACATCAGGAAGACTCATTATTGGGTCAACTGCATGCTTCAATCCTTCTAAAATAGCAATAGTAGCAATAAGGATAGAGCGAACTCACTAGTCAAGCCATAGGTAAGAGTTAGATTGAACAGAATTAATAAGCCATAATATTGATGGACCAGCATTGGAATCGTTTCTGAAGAAATTGCTTTGACATTGGGTCTAAATTACGTGGATTCAGTTGGATCCCCAGCCACTTCGAGTCCAACAGTAACACACCAACATAACTCCAATTTTACCACTCACCCTAGCGATCATGTAAGAGGGTGTCACAACAGATAGCCATGGCTGATGTATCTCTATCACTTCTACAGTCAGTAGCATAGCTATTCTGCTTTAATTTGGAACTACATAGTGGATGCCTAGTTCTAATAGGTACAGCCGCATTGTATCATCTGTCATCTCCCCTGGAAGAGTAAAGCTTACATTTGCATCAGAATTATGACATAACTAGGCTTCGACTATAGAATCACTAAACACACCCATTCCTCTATACAGTGCAAAGTGTACAAAAGTAGTGAAGTGAAGCACGACACTTGCATCAACGAAGCCTTATGCTATCACTCAGAAAACCTGATGCAAAAATGACAGACCTTTGTTTCGAAAATAAAAATAAAAATTGACAGACCTGCTTCACGTAGACCAGAGGCTCTTCCATGGCGGAGCAGATATCAGCAAGCTCAATCTCGGACTCCGTGATGGCGTACCGCAACTGGAATCGGAAGCGGTTCGCCTTGTCCACCTTCCTCCTGTACACCTCTATGCACTCCTGCTCGAGCTCGAGCAGCATCCGGTCCCTCGCACCCTCCGGCGCGCCGACCTCCTCCCAAATGTCCTGATCACAAAGAACCCCGATCAATAACGCCCGCGCCACGCAACGAACCGAATCCATCACGACAACCGCAGAGGCAGGTGCGGCGCGTACGTGGAGCTCGCTCAAGAGAGAATCGCAGGTGGGCTCCATCTGAAGGAGTCGATCGTCCGGATCACCGCAGCAGCCTGCTAGAGGAAACCGCATTAGAACAGATCGCGTCGTAGAATTATGGTTCTGCTCCGCCAGTTCGAGGAGTGGAAATGTGGAATCGCTCACCGCTTTACCCTGGCTTGATCGGGACGGCGGGCGGGATGGGGTGATCGGAGCGGGGCCCGCGGTGGCGACGATTTGGGAGGAGGAGACGGAGGCGCGATTAGGGGAGGTCGGAGCGGCAGGTGGCGACTAAAGGAATAAAAGAATCAGCGTGTAAGTGTTGTTGGTAAAACTGAAAACGAAGCTTTGATGCACTATAATAACAGCCTAAGCACAGTTAAGGCTTCAAAGAAGTATAATTGGAAATCTCTCCAGTGGTGAAATGAGTAGACACTAAACCCATTAGACAATTAGTGTCAACGTCAATATCAGCAAAATGATCAAGCTCAAGTAAGCAATATATCACATTGTGTTGCTACAAGTGCATATGTTAAACTTTTACCTGGAAACTCTTGACGCTCTCCTTGAGCTCCACATACTTCCCTGGGGCACCCGTGAAAACTTCAGCAACATGGAAAGGCTGGCTCAGGAATCGCTGAATCTTCCTTGCACGTGCGACCGTCAATTTGTCATCCTCACTGAGCTCATCCATACCCAAAATGGCAATGATATCCTGAAGATTTTTGTAGTTCTGAAGAACCTTCTGGACACCACGAGCAGTGTTGTAGTGATCCTCACCCAGCACATGGGGAGAAAGCATTCTGGATGTGTTATCCAGCGGATCGACGGCAGGGTAAATACCTAGCTCAGAAATCTGCACACAACACGCATTCAAGACATAATGAGCACACCATTCACATAACACACCAGCATACTAGGCTAAGTGGACAAACCGGTCGTGACAACACAGTTGTAGCATCAAGATGGGCAAATGTAGTAGCAGGGGCAGGATCTGTCAAGTCATCAGCAGGCACATAGATAGCCTGGACAGATGTAATAGAACCCTTCTTTGTTGTTGTAATACGCTCTTGCAGCCCTCCAAGATCAGTGGCAAGGGTTGGCTGGTATCCCACAGCAGAGGGAATACGCCCAAGAAGAGCAGACACCTCAGAGTTTGCCTAATAATATCATAGGACATCAACAAATCCATCAGATTCATCAATGCAATACAAAAGTAATGAGTTGAAAATGTAAATTGTTGGCTGATTGTTATCATGCAAGAATCACAATGTTCTAAATTTCGAGGGCTTAGTTGAAAGAAATCTGCTATGTAATACCTGGGTGAAACGGAAAATGTTGTCAATAAACAGAGGCACATCTTGTCCTTCAGCATCACGGAAGTGTTCAGCAACAGTCAAACCAGTCAACCCAACACGAGCACGAGCACCCCGGGGGCTCATTCATTTGACCATAGACAAGAGCACACTTGCTTTCACTCTGCCACAGAAATCAATATATGAGAACAATAGCTTTGAGATGCAAACTTAGAAGGAAAATAAAACGAACAGCAAATAATACCTGCTTGTCACCTAGCTTAATGACACTACTTTCAATCATTTCCCTGTACAGATCATTACCCTCACAGGTACGTTCACCAACACCAGCAAACACAGAGAAACCACCTACAAACAAATGAAACACTTACCGGAATCAGCTAAACATAGTAAGATAGGACAATATATCATGTAATTAAGTATGATACCAACCATGGGCCTTAGCAACGTTGTTGATTAGCTCCATAATAAGGACAGTTTTACCCACTCCTGCACCACCGAAAAGACCAATTTTACCACCTCTTTGGTACGGCGCAAGAAGATCCACGACCTATAAGAAAAGGAACAATCATACTACAATAAATTATTCAGGACATGGAAGCAGATAAACTATGTCGCTAGCACAATGAATTCAAGGACTCCTCAACAATTTAAAAGCTACAAGAGCATCGGATAATCCTACCTTAATTCCAGTAACAAGAATTTGCTGCTCAGTGGCTTGCTCAACGAATGCAGGGGCTTCACGATGAATGGGGAGGAAGTGGTTTGTCGCTACGAATAAAAATAGAAAATACAACATGATTAGAGATGGTCTTCAAAACAAGTGTATAAGCAAACGTATTAACAAAAGTCCAGGACACTTACTGATTTCACCCCTCATCAATCGGCTCACCAATGACATTTATAATGCGTCCAAGTGTAGCCCTGCAGACAGGAACCTACAAAGAGGATAGATTCCAGTCAGGAATCAATTTGCAGCAGATGACAACTGGCACCGGTTTCAAATGTTTGACAGTGCTACAAATGCAAGTGAATGGAGTGGTAAACACCCACCAGTACACAATTATAACATCTAACAGCACATTGTCAACTATAAGCTTCTATACATTATATACGTATATGACACGATAAAGCAACTCATAACAACAGTAAGTCATGTGTGTGAAAACAACACAATCCTAGCAATGCATATGTCCGGATAAATCACTACTCCGCATAGCCAACGTACAACTGGCTGCAGCAGAAGATCTAAATTCCGATTTCACATCGCTAGCCAGTCAGTGACTCAGATCTGATTGCACGGGTCAAATCTAACGTCATTAGATCCACATTTAATCGGATCGATCTGAACCATCAGAAATGGGAATGTACGATCAAGCACAAGGAGGAAATGGGGGTAGTGATTACAGTGATGGGTGAGCCGGTGTTGAGGACGCGCTGGCCGCGGACGAGCCCCTCGGTTCCGTCCATAGCGATGGTGCGCACCATGTTCTCTCCCAAGTGCTGCGCCACCTCGAGCACGAGGCGGATGTTGTTGTCGAGCACCTCGAGGGCCGTGAGGATGGGCGGGAGCCCCTCATCGAAGCGCACGTCAACGACGGCACCGATGACCTGGCACACCTGCCCGATGGCTCCGGCGCCGGTGAACTCGCCGGTGAACTCGTCGGTGATCTTGCCTCCGCCGGTCTTCCCGGTCGACGGCGGGTGGCCGGCGCCTGCTGGGCCGCAGCGGACGTGGCGTAGGTGGCCGCCCGGTTGAAGAGGTACCCGGCCGGGGACGGGCGGTGCGGCGGCGCGCGGGGGGGGCGGTGCGGCGGGCGAGGCCCCGCAGATGCGTGAGGCGGAGCGGAGGAGGGAGGAGACGACCCGGCGGGACGCCATGGCCGGAGATCGCCGTCCGGATCTAGGGTTAGACTTTCTGCTGGTCGCGGCGGCTCCGCGAGAGAAGGGGAAGGGGAGAGGTGAGTAATGCGAGGTTGGGGTGGGGCAATAAGTGTTTGGAGATATCGAAGAGGGATCGGCGGGTGGACCTCGTCCACGGGCGCCGCGAAGCGTGGAGGAGCGGCCCGGTGCGTGCCCGTGCGCCGCGCTCGCGGGTGCATGGAGCCGGTCCAGTGAGCGAGCGAGTGAGCATTTAGAGGATGAATTTGTTGCTTGGTTTTGCAGCTGGAATATAATTTCCATTTCTTTTTCTTGCGCTGACGTTTGGTTGCTGGTACGGGAAATTTGTTAATTGCATTTGATTTGTTGCGATTTTAATGGTACATCTCATACATCACTTTAGCCTTGGTACAATACTTTGTTCGGTCAAGTAGTCATGTATATTCCTTCGAAAAAGAGTACTCACGTATTTTCTTTGAAAAAGGTAGTACTCACATATTTCAAAATGGTTGAACTGCTGTCTCATTTAACAGTTCCAGAACATTTTCTTTTCCATTTTACCGCGTGATGGGAAGAAGCACGGTGAGCAGTCACACAAATGTGCTATGATCAGATTTGCATTTTTTTTTTTTGGGTCCCCGGACTGTTGGCACAGGCCCGGTGATTCGCACTTTGGAGCGGTGAGCGGTGGCCCGTTGAAGCAATTGTACAGTGCAATATATATCATATAATATAATAGATTCTTAGTTTCTCCCGGCGGGGTCCACCATCTACTGTTCCAAACGAGCACCGTTACCCTGTAGCAGTACTGTAGCAGACGCTTAACAACCATCCGATCCTAATCACGCGGCATCGATCGCTTCTCAGCCACACAGGCAAGCACCTAGAAGCCTCCAGGGCGTCGTTCTCATCCGCTCGCCTCCGACGCCCTCCCAATTCATCCCGGATTCTCCCACCTCCTCCTCTCCTCTGCATCGCTGGCTGGCTCCCCGCCGGCGCCTACTCCCAGCGGCCGTCTCCAAGTGTCCTCCCTCCAATCGACCTCCCCATCCATGATCCTTCCCCAATCACCCTCCCTCCCGCCTCCCATGCGCCACTGGACTCCCGCGTCTCCTTGATCCAAGGGACGGTAGACCAAGGTAGGGTCCCCCGCCATGGCGCCGTCTGCAAGCACAGCTTCTCCTCATCCCTCCTCCCAGCACCCGCTACAGCCTCCCGTTCGCTGTGTCCTGCAGCTTCCCTGCACTCCGAACCGATTAGCACAGCTGGCCTCTCCATCTGAATCGGTTGATTCTCTGACCTTTGTATTGACTGCCTCCTGGCTCCTCTCCCTCTCTGCTCTCGCAGATCCATAATGTCTATGCTCCAATCTGCTGCCTCGGAGACCTTGCCTGATGCTATGCCCATCCAGTACAGCCCCTGCCTGCACTGCGTGGTGAGCCATGAGTGGAGTTACTGGAAGCCGGAGATATGGTGTGCTGCCTGGCCAGCAGTGCGACGTTGGCCGCAGGTTAGGTCTGCCGTCTCCTCTCTCTTTATTCACAAATAGCAGTAAGAGGTTTGATGATACTGCTACTTTTCAGTTCGATATTCTACCTTTCAGTTGTGACCTCACAACATGAGGAGTGATAGTATAATTTTTCGATTTTGTAGGACTTCTGCAAGCATTTGAGCTTTGGGCTAAAGACTGAGGTGACATGAAACCAGGTAAGTTAAGCAATGCTAGGCAACAAGATGCAATATACAATGTTTCAATGATTTTGGTTCCTTATTCATTTCTATTAAGCCACTCGATTTATGTAACCTGACTACTCTCGCAAACACAAAATATGGACTTAAATACTTTCACTTGATAATTTTTTTCCAATCATTGATGGTGTCTTGAAGTGTTACATATACTTGCTTCTGTGTGTCGATCTATCGATTATCCCTATGTTTCCATGCATGGAATTAAACCAAAAGTTGTTGCTGGGATCAGTAATAGTCAAAGACTATGAAATATTCCTGGTGTTGGGGTACAATTAGCTTCATCTTCGAATTATGACTCATGGATATATCCATTCATTGCAGTTGAGATTACTATTGTAAAGTGGCCAAGCTAGAAGACAGAACCCGTGATTGACTTCTCTGATCGGAACGTTAGGACTTCTCTGATCGGAATGTTAAGACGCGACAGGTTTCCCCTTTTCAGTTATTCTATCCAAATTTCAACATCTGTTGTGATGCAACTACTTATTTGTTGCCATAGTAGTGGAAGTTTGTCTTAAGTCATTCAATTTTTTCAGTAAATATTCAGAGATCAATTGGTATTTTAGTTCAGCATGTAAGATGGCTTATGTGCCGCTTGGGACTGCCCTTAAATCACATTGATTCCTTTCACAAATAACCTCACTTGCAATTTGACTCACTATTTAGCACATATATTTTTATTTGTCATGATACCTTCATTTAGTTTCTGTGCTTGAAGTCCAGTCGATTTTTGCACAGATAATTGAGCTGTAATCTAACTCGCTATTTTGCTCATTGTTTTGTTGGGATTTGATTTCTGGGTTACGTGTTCATATTGAAATTCCGCATGGTTATGTGTTTATTCCATTTATTCGTCTTATTAAAGAAATTACTTTCATTTGCCCATTGCTATTGTGGTGCAGCATCCAATATTCACATTATCCAGGGTTTAGACTAAGAAAAGCTTTAATATGGCTTTGATTGCAGTATTCCGCTTTAAGGAGGATGAATAGAGTTACTGCAATCTGTATATAGAGCATCAAAACACTTCATTTTGGAAGTAGAAGGTATGGTACATCCTTGCAGGTTGACTTCATATGCATGTCCAGCTAATGGTCATGCAAATGGCTTATTGAACAGTATTACTGCCTTATTGCATCAATATTTGTGCTCCTCTTAAGTTACCAATTTTGCTAATTTGATGCCCACACAAATGGCCGATTCTCATTATCTAAACATTACTCTTGCCTGTTGCATTCTCTAAATATTTATATATTTTCCTATGATGCCACTAAACTTTGGTTTTGGTGTTCGTGATAGATTTGATCCTGTTTTTGGAATTTTTGTCCAAATAATGTATCTACATGCTGCTATTTTCCTCATTTGCTTTTTTGTTTGTGCTCAGCGGCTTCATGCTATTAATGATTAAATTTGGAAACCTTGAATGCCACTCTTACTTATGGATCTGCTCAACAGTTTGTGCATGTACTGCGAACTCATGCAAGTACTCATGAATGCACAAAATATTTTTTAAACTTTCATGTATAAATGCTAGCTACTAACTTCCCAACTGAACAGATTTTCAACATGCTTAGTATTATGTATTTTCCTCCTCTTTATGTATCTTCTTCTATTTATATAAGTAATACTCAACCCGACCTTATAATGATTTGTATCCAGCTATTACTGAAAAACTTACCAGCGCCTCCACAACAGTTTTTGCTTTTTCTTCTCAGATAAGAATCCTAAATGTAATTCAAAGTTAATAGTTTGCCCATGTAAATTACAGCACCTACACTATCTACATCATGTATAAAGCTTCAAGACTGCCAAACCGAAACCTTCATAGCTCTATAAAGATCTACACTCTTGCATTCTAAATCTAAATAAATGGTGCTTAACGTTTCTTTGTGGTCTTCTAGCTGATTCCTTTTTCATACATGCAAACATTTCATATTATGCTATTCATCCATTAGGTTCATGTTTGAAAGTCAGCTTAATATACTTGATGAAAAAGATGTCTTTGCTCTATATAACTGACGATTAGGAAATGAAGATTGCTCATCACTTCATAACAATTGAATGCGATTTACTTTGATCCATTACTTACAATATTGGTGCTAAGCATCCCTGGGATTTTTGAGCTCTTATGGACCTGCCCGCGGCAACGCGCGGGGTTTTTGCTAGTAAGTTTATAGTTTCTCCCGGCGGGCCCCACAGCACTACTGTTCCAGCTGCTACAGGGTAACAGTAACCAGGCGGCCCCTTTCGCGCCGTCCGATCTCCTGGACGCCATCATCCGTCCGTCCGCGCCCGCTTCCTTCCCGGCCGTCCGATCTCCTCATCCCTTGATCTCGCTCCGTCGCGCTCGATGCTTCACGATCCTTCCTCGAGCCGCCCTCGCCTGCTACGGTTCTTCCTCCCCGCGACGGCGCCTTTCGAAACATTCGCCGGAGTCGTCCTCCACTCCTCCTTCCTCCCAATCCTGCCTCGCATCGATCCCTCCTCCTCGTGGCGCGCTACTGAAGGAGCTCCAGTGGCTCGAGCGCACCATGAGTACATCCGGCGCAAGCGCGAGGCCCTCCTGCAGGGGAGGCATGAGGACAGCGGCGGTCGATGTCGTCCAGGTAGCCGACGGCTCCAGGGTCCCAGTCGCGTCGTCTCCTTGCATCATTGGATACGGGGACGCCATGCCGTTTACAGGTATGTATCTGATATTGCATCTTATACGAGGCGGCAAATCTGAGCATTCAGCTCTGCCCTTTCTCGAACCATTCTATTGGGCGCCCCATGGCAACTGTGCTTTCTTCTGCTATCGTTGCTTAGCCACGGGCAGTGCATGCTCACAGCCAAGCGCACGACGCCCAAATCAAGCCCCAAAGTGGCCAAATTGAGAGCGTAACTGCCCAAAACTCTTGCCAAATCAAACGAAACGCCCACTGTATAGACAAATGGAGCCCGACCAGCCCTTCTTCACCATAACGCTGGTCTGCTCAGCTGCTTTACGAAGTGGAGTAGTATCACTGACTGTGACCTTGGCCTCAATATCATAGGTGAGCTCTGTGTTTCTTGAGGAAAAGTTTGTTTAGCCCGATATTAGGCTTCGTCTTACCGTTTTCAGTTTTGAATAATGAATTATATTTTTTTCATGACTCCATCAAGAATTTCGGGATCAATTCTAATGTCTCAAATCTGCCTGCTTCATATTTCTTTTTTGAATGAATAGCTAACCTCAGCTCTTTTTTTTTTGTTTGAATTTTGGCTGATAGAATACGCTCTTCTACAATGAATTGAAACGGCAATTACTTCAGGAGGCCAGGACTGATGCAGGACTGATTTAGGAAACAAGGACAACATTGACCCAAAATGCCAGGTAGGATCCAAACTCCTCTGATGTAAAGTGTGCGATTAAATAAATATACCTAATCACCCGATTTAGTTTAGCATTTAGTACCTGGTCCTGCACTGTTATTGCTGATTGCTTCAGTTAGATAAAAAAAAGCAAAATTAACAAACTCTTGTGAGGATGTGAAGGGAAGCTTTTGTTAATCACAGGGTACTGTGCCGGTCATGGACATTGGATCTGTAGAGTAAAAAATGAATAACGATGCAGCCATCCATATAATCTGGCCATTGGTGAGACGCGGTTTGACACAGTCTTATTTTTTCTCTTTCAATTTGAGAGCCAGTGTTAATGAGTAATTAGCCATGGAACTATGCCGTGATGCTCTTTTCCAACTGAATGTATATATAGGTTAATTTGATGATCTCATGTTTGTCATATGAAGATGTTTTGAAGCTGTTAGCATTGTTGTTTGGGAACAAATTGATATTAAACCCTTCCTGCTACTTGACTGCCATAAATATGAGATGCAAGTGTATTTCTTCCTTTATTTAAGATATTGTAATGTACCCATGCAAATTGCAGTTTGTTATTGAAACGAATGATTTATTACCTTGCAGACTAACTGGCGGCACCTGTACTTTCATCCACACAAATGGCCACAGGTAACAATTCCATGGCAAGCAGATGACATATCAAGAGTATAATTAGAAACAATGCTGAGCTGTGAGAGTTGGTAATAATGCTCATTCACATTTGTATGCATTTACATATAACAGTAGCTACTGTTAAATGTGTATATTCTGCTCCGAATGGATGTTATTAATAGTAGCTACATATAAGTAGAATGTTAGTTGCACATTATTCAAATGACAAACCTATAATTTATTTTGCAAATTGTTTCATGTTTTCTATTATTATATATGGAAGTTGAATCATAGATTTGATACGAAATGTCTGCCTCAATGCAGGTTAAATGTGGCAATGTGAACGGCCATGCCAACTCTGCTGCTGTAGATTAAACATTGGCGACCTGCCAATACCAGCTGAAGTACTTGAAGAATCATGTTAGGTTTGAAAACAAGATAGCACCTTTTTTTGTTTTTTTGCTTTTAGAATGCGGTGTATCTTGATGATTGTTTTCAAATTAATGAAAAATTTTATGATATTGCATTAACAAATTAAAGTATGTGCTTTATCTTGCGAACCCGCGGCAACGCGCGGGGCGTCAGCTAGTAAGCAATTTTATTCCCGATGATATTAGTGAAAAAGCATCGAGTGGAGCCGCACCAGATGATTCGGTTGTTGCTGAAGCTAAAGAGAGAACACCATCGTTGCCTATCACAGAATCTTGTATGGAGCCCAGGAATACAAGAGAGCAGATGGTTTCAAAGGAAAACATTGGTGTAGATATTAAACAGGCCAATATTAATTTAGTACAGAATAATTCTAAGATATTTGTGAGTAAAAACAAATC
This sequence comes from Eragrostis nindensis, assembly GCA_012490785.1. Classification (NCBI taxonomy): domain Eukaryota; kingdom Viridiplantae; phylum Streptophyta; class Magnoliopsida; order Poales; family Poaceae; genus Eragrostis; species Eragrostis nindensis. The sequence goes on from JAAXCT010001804.1 coordinate 27,583, forward strand.
CATGGCCAAGTGGGTAGATAAAATCTGAACCATTCATGTGCTTAGAACTGAAACCGTTTCTTCAAAAGAATTGGTTGAAAAGAAGAGGATATACATTTGATTTTACAAAGTGTGATAGGATATTTGATTGTTTGCTGCAAGAAAAGCATATAAAGTTTTTTGATGATCATGTTATACCATCACATAAAGATTTGATAGGGCGTTCATATTGCAAGTGGCATAATTCTTTTTCTCATACTACTAATAAGTGCAATGTGTTTTGTCAGCAGTTACAATTGGCTATTAATGAAGGCCGATTGAAGTTTGCAGATCACGTGAAGACAGGGGCGCGACTTAGATAAACAATCTTCCTCTGTACATAAAATTAATCTTGAAAGTACGAGGTTCCTTGCTCAGCCATCACAAGCTGAATCAACGAGGGCCAAAGGGAAAGTGACAATTAGTTGTTTCGGCTTTGGTAGGAACAAAAGGCTTAGAAAGGTTTGGGTCCCGAGAGGCAGTAGAATTTGTAACAATATAGCCAACAAGACTAGCAAGGACTTGGGCAAGCCCGAGAACATGGTGTGGGTACCAAAAACTAGTCAAATTACTGAAGTCAAGGATGATGCTCAACCATGGTCCATTAGAACTACGAATGCATCAGTAAGGTTAGCAAGGTTGTAGGAAAATGTAAGAAAATGATTTGAGTCCCTAAAGATACTGCACAAGTTAATTCTAAGGCTAATGTTCAAGTATCAAGTGCTGCTAACCTTCTGGCTGGGTCAACATATATATTCTTGATTGGATATGGAGTTCCCAAGAACGACGACAAAGGTCGAAACCAAAATCGTCGGCGATAACATCGTCAGTTTTTGTCACCTAGCACGCAGATGCATGGGGCATGGAATTCAGATCATGGTACGTACACTTGTATATACTAATCTTCATGTGTGGGAGGCAGGGATTTACCAGGGCATTTTGGCTGTCGTGGCCTCAGTTTTGCATCGCCACGTTGTTTTTGGTGGGTCCCTATCGTTTTTTACTGCATCCTGCACCTCCTTCCTCTCTCACGCGTGGGTTTCTGTTTCGGCCCCTCCCTGTTGGGCTGTATGCTTCAGCCGGCCTGCCTGTCCTACTTCCACCGGCCCTGCTCCACTTTTGACGGTCCGTGGGCCTGGTTTCGCTGCTCCCTGCTTCGTCGGCCATCTCTGAAGCCCGGGAAACCGAGGGACGCTGCTGGGCCGGCCCAAGAAGTGGATAAAACAGTTTTCCGAAAAATTATACAAAGGGTGCGGGGAGTCGAACCTTCAATCTCTTGGAGGTCATCTCAGTTGCTGTTGCCAACTGGTCTAAGCTACCCACTCAACTACTTTCGACAATCAATCAATTGAACTGCCCCATAGCTGCTGAGAGCTTCTTCCTCCTCCAGAACTCTCTCGCTCTCCTCTGCGCTACAGTAGAGCTTCTAGTTCCGGGCCAGATCTGGCCCCTCCCCTTCCTATCCGGCTTGCTGCCGGTGTGAAGTAGGGTGAGGGTCCCTCCCCTGTACAGCTGTAGTGTAGGTTTTTAGCTTTCTTTGTTTAGGTGGAGCTTCTTCTTTTGGTTTTGCCTCCATCACCATTGTTGCAGTGGTGATTTGTTCAGGTGCCGGCAAGGAGCTCTCTTCTTTGTGTCTGTTTTCTTTAAGGTGGTAGGCGTGATGCCTTTATCCTTCTCCGTCGGATTCCTCCCCGGCGTGTGTTTTCCTCCCCTTTTTCTTCTCACGGCTCTAGATTTGGTTCCTCTGGATTGCTTTTCTGGTTGGTGTGCTTTTGGTTCTGGAACCATCATGCGACATCATGGACACCCGGAATGGGTTGATCGGCCAGAGCTGATCCCCAAATTTTTCCGAATGAAGATCATTTGGACAAGCCCATTGAAGCATATTCAAGATCTACAGCTTGTTCTTCTTCAACTTCGTTTGATGTTCATGCTGTGGCGTCCGTCGGGTGGACCGCCGGCGTGGCAAACAGTGAACATTGTGAGGCCCTTCCTCCATCTTTGTTGCAGTGATTCGGTGGTGTCAAGCCACTCACACTGCCTGGTCCCAGCGAAGATGGCGGCGTTGGTGGTTGGTCTCTCAGATCTGAAGACACAGTCGGAAAGCATCTTCGAGTGCTGGCTACTCCGGCGACTGCTTGGTCTTCGTTCTCGTCACCGGTGGTTGCGATTTTGGAAGGACCTGGATGTAATTTTTATTTTTATTTGTGTCCTCCGTTTGTTGCTTAAAGACCCATCTTCATTATCAAACTGTGTAAGGGTCTTTTTGCATTGTACTGAACCTTCCAGAGTGGAATAATAAAGATACCTAGCCCTTTGGACGTATTTCCTTCAAAAAAAAACTACTTTCGACAATATAATATCTCTTATATGCTAAACTTCAAAAAAGAATGCACAATTGCAACACAGGCAGGCCCTTGTGTGGCGGAGCGCGCCTGCCAATCCTAGTCACTAATCAGTCAGCGGCCCGGTGGCCTGCCAGACCACTCATTCGGACAGGATCATGTGCTCTACAGATAAGAGCATGTACTAATTAAGAAATATTTTGTAGTAATACAAGAGCTTCTTACTTCCAAAACTATTTTTCATGAAGATCCAGGCAGCACGAGATGAACTATAACATACTCCCTCCTTCCCAGTTTACTTGCATTCTGGAAGTGTTTTCTAGTGTCCAGATTCAGAAAATGTTCAATGAGCCAGAACGCCAAGTATTCTACGCCAAGTATTCTGGGACAGAGGGAGTATTGAGTAGTGCTGTACAAAAAAAAATAAATTTATAAACGAGTCCGCAACACTCCATCAGATATCTCACAATCAAACTAAACACCATGAATGAGTAAGAGATCGAGTTCTCTAACAATATGCGGGAACTAACACACTCTAACATACACACACATGACAATATATTGGAACTTACATTCTAACCTAAAATGTCCTACCAATATACAAATTTCTTTATAAGAAAAACTGAAAGATTATGTCTGAGGGTGTCCACTATGTTGCGCCCTCATTTCCTTCTCTAATATCTAAAGTTGAACCCTCATTTCCTTATCTCTAACATACGAAGTATACAAATTTTCACCCCATATCCAAAGTTGCACCCAGGTTTCCTTGTTTCTAATATAAAAAGTTGCACCCCCGTTTCCTTGTCTCTAATATACAAAGTTGCACCCCCATCTCCTTGTCTCTAATATACAAAGTTGCACCTCCATTTCTCTAATATACAAAGTTGCACCCTCATTTCCTAGTCTCTAATATACAAATGTCAGTCTCTTGGCCAGCGGTGCTGGTTTTCTTCCCTCTCTGCCGCCATGTCTGGCCTGAGGTGCCTGACCTTAACGGCAACTGCTACAGCCATCGTGGCATGTAAGGTCTTGGGGCAGCGGTGCTTGCTTTCTTTCTCCACGATGCCGCTATAGTTAGCCTTTCTGGACGCTTGAGGCTGCTGTCAAACAACCTGCTCGGGTTTCCCTTGTCTTTGGAGACAACAAAGGGAGAGCACATCGACTGTGATTCCAGCTCTCGGATCTGAAATAGTTTAGATGTAATCATGATACATATTTTCAGCTATGGTTAGGGTCTTCTACCAGAGTTAAATGTTCTAAGAAAGGGGCCCTTTCAAGCTTCGTGTGATAACATATCAGCTATTACTATACCTAATAATCCAGTTAAACTTTAAAGAATAAACATGTGGAAATTGATTGTTCGTCAAGGAGAAGTTGAATGATGGTGTATTAGTGTTGAGTCATGTAAGCTCTAGCCTCCAGTTGATCAAATAGTGCATTGTTTAACCAAGGGTTTAGGAGTAAAGGAGTGCAATACAACATGTAACAAGATGTGGATGATAGATATCTATCGCCCATCTCACAGAGGAGCGTTGGGCTCTATGTGTGTGTTATTGGGCCAAACCCACCTAATAAAATAAGTTAGTATGTACCTTATCCCTCTGAAGTTTATTCTCTGCTTCAAGTACCTCAATGCTTTTCGCCATTTTCTCACACTTAGCTTCCTGTATTCAAGACGAGTAGTGTGTTATATTCAATAATCTTCACAAATTAAGATAAAAGGCATATATTGGCGGAATACTATTGTACCATTTGCTTGTATCTTCTGAAATCAACTTGTTTTCTGAATCCTATGCCTCGCACTCTCGCAGCAAATTCCAGAGAAGACAATGTTTCTTGTAAATGTCTCTCTGTAGGACTTATATGAAGAAGCATTAAAGTTTTTGCCTCTCCACCTGCAATGCTTACACGGTGAATTTAGAAACTAAATAAAAACATATAATTCTACCATTGTAGAAAGAAATATATACTTACTAAGCGAGTCTTGAAGCAAATATGTTAACTTGGAGTTCCTATCAATTTGATTCAAAAGTTAAGTCAGCGGATTATGGATATCAACATAGATTATACTTAAAAAGTGAATTTACATACCTATAAGGAACATGTTGAGCGTTCGTCGCGAGTGCACACACAACGTCTCCCAACGCTGAAAGCGACTTGTTTATGTTTTGCGATTCTTTCAATGTTTCTCCTTCTGCACCGGTCTTATCTACACGCTCACTTCCCGCTAGATCGACGAGCCATAATTTGCTCTTCATGCATTTTTCATTCAATAAATCTTTCCCACTCACCATAACACAGTGCAGGCTGAAAATGTAAAATCTTATTAGTTAGTACCATATATCCACGATTTAGAGAGTATTCCACCTAACAATTTAGAGAATAACCCACCCAACAATTTAGAGAGTAACCCACCCAACGGTGGGTATCAACACGGAGTATATCTTCATACTAAACTATCTATAGTGATATCATGGTTGAGTATGTGAGCATATATGTGTAATCACAAGAAAAGAGTATGTGAGCATATATAGAGTATGTGGACATACGCCCTTATTTTTATATATATGCCAGAAATAAGGTATAGCACTATATGCTAAACAATATGGGTCACATTATAATTTTTCATGTGGTTTGTTTTAGAGTATTAGAGTATCTTATAATGGGTATGCAAACATATTCAAAGAGATAAATAGGTATGTACACATACTTAAAGGTGGTTTATCAAATTAGGAATAACCATATTGAATGAATTTTCTCGTATATTTTAATAAACACAACAAAGAGTAGAATGTTAGGGCAAAAGACAAACCAGTGAGAACGACTGCTGTGCTGGTTCATGTTGGTGGAACCGACAACCCTTTGTTTCATTCCTTTTTGCATTACTTCCCAAGCCTCATCAATATTACTCACTCGTGCTTCAACCAGGCCAGGTACATGATGAGCTGCCTGTAAGTCATGAGTTCTGTAGTTAGTGTAGTGTTTGATTTCCTTCAATGATATTTTTTCAGTTTTAGTTCAGCGTTTGTTCTCCAAAGCCCTAGTAAGGAGTAGACTAGAGTTGTGCTATATAATAAAGAGATGAAAGCAGAAAAACTGTTGCAATTCATCACAATATAAATTCATTGAGTCAAAGAGTTCGAGAGAATGCAAACCTTTTTTCCATCAACTACAACTTGCCTTACTTCTAACCTGTGGATCAAATATATTATGTCAAACTAGGCAAAGATATCATGTCAAACTAAACTTCCCGGGTAGTTAATGAAATAGGTTTATGAGCACCAATATACCTTGCTGCATCTGGCTCTGACCTTGTCAGAAGTAAATCACGGATCTCCTCGTTGTAGACCTCCAAAACACTGACACTGACTTCATACTGAAAAATACCCTCCCGAGTTTTGATCACATTAAACATCTTATCCAGGATTCGATAATTGATTCCACGAGCACCTTCAACACCTTCCATTGTGAATGTCTTTCCTGTGCCCGTTTGCCCGTAAGCAAACACGCAAACATCAAATCCATCAAGCAGGGATGTTGCAAAGGGTGCTGTTCTATCAAACACTTTCTCTGCACATAAGTAGAAATATTTATTAAAAGCATAATCAAATTGTAGTATGTCTAGCTGCATTTACAATGTGATACCTTGATCTTTTTCAGGACCGAAGACAGAATCAAATTTAAATGCTTTTTTGTAAGATACATTGTCACGAATGACAATCTCTTCATCATTTATTGACTCAATAATTGACAAAGCTCCTTCTGTCTCTTCAGCGGCATTTGGTGGCCGACACCGACAATAGACTCGGATGCTACCTAATAAGTTGAAAACCACCGTTAGTTTTAACCGTATAAAAAGATAATATATATTCATAATGGGAGGCAAAGCAATATCATGATGGGAAAATGTTAGACAAAGATATTAGGAACAATTGTGTTCTTAACCTCACTCGAAAATCTAATTATGATTTTACCCTTACTTTTTTAACTTTGTGATTTTACCCTTGGTTTTCAACCAGAGTTTACCCCTACTAGGGGTAAAATCGCAATAATTCTATTGTGATTTTACCACTACTAAGGGTAAATTGTGGCTTCATGTTGAAAAACCAGGGTAAAATCACAAAGTTAAAAATTAAAGGTAAAATCACAATTAGAGTTCAAAGTGAGGGTAAGAACACAATTACCTCAAAATCTTATAATACTATATCCATGATTAATTAAAATAATTGAGGGATTAACTACGTGCAGTGGAAAGGAGGGCACTAGAGGGTGCATAAACACAAGCACATCAACGTGCGTGAGAAAGATGAGCAGGATCAGTTTTCAGTATTGTAGAAAAAAGATGTAGGGAGTGAATTTTTAGAAACTACAAAATTAGCATGGTATTGTCTATACTTAGTCTAAAAACCATAGTAATCCATCCATCCAAACACCATGGAGTTTTTCTACTACAGTGTTTTTGCAACACTATGGTATTCTTCAAAAACAACAAAAATACTTTGCATCTAAACAGGGCCTGACCTTTGATATCAACAAGTTCGTTGTGTAAATGTTTGCATTGTTGCACCTCTTTGTTGAACTTCTCTTGTAAATCTTCGAACTTCTTTTGTAAATCTGAGTAGTGCTTCTGGAGAACCTCGTTCTCCCTCATAATCCTCCTAAATTCTTCTTTCTCTTGCACAGCTAAATGGTGCAGCTGACCCTGCTGACCCTGCAAGAAATTATTTCAAAAGCATAAGATCGTTGGCTGACAGACAAGAAAATTGAACTTGTGCTTTCATAACTGTTAGAAATAAACCTTGTGATATATAGAGTGTCGTGTCAGTGTGAGTTTTTCCTTTCAGTTAGAGGGATAAGCCCGAGTTGGTCAGTTGTTACTACAGTTAGTAGTGGGATCACTAGGACCAGGTCACACGCATGGTGCTGCCACATGGCTAAAGATTAGGACGCCACTATGGCCTAGTCTTGCCAATATAAGCCTAGATCCCAGGCCATGAACTCCATCACCGGGAGGTAGTGTGTATTAGGCTTTATATACTGCAATCATAAACAGAAAAGCTGCCACACTAGCAGCACCAAAACCACCTCTCCACTTTCAGTTTGTTCAACAATAGCATGGCCTATAACTAGCTGATGGAACACTAGTATATCAAAGAACATAGCATGAGTTCCAAAAAACTATTTTGGCTCCCCTCTGCTTGCTGCAGTCCAACAAGGATTATGTTTATTAAGTCTTCCTTTGAATCAGGATATTACAAAAAAAATCTCCTCGAAGTATAGAAACAAAAAAAATAAAAAAAACTCACTAACCTTTGATGTGGCAGAGTTCTCCGCCTCTATCATCGCCTGAAGTGCCTCAAAGTAAGGAGGAATTTTTCCATCCTTCAACTTTCTGAATTGTCCTCGCTAAAAAATAAATATTTAATGTTATTTTTGAAATGTTAATAAAAAGTATTATTAGCTAATTAAACTTCAATATTCACATCAAATACCTTTGTCTTCTCACACTTCTTTTCCTTTGTTCGTTGTGGTATCTTGCTGAAGCGGTAGAGCTCATTCAGCATTTTGTGTTTGGCGCCTACCTTATCGTCGGTAAAGTGCATCCCTGTTTCTTCGGTCATTCTTTGGGCAATTATTTTATATTTCTCCCTTTTTGTTGGAACTTCATTTGTAATCAACAGACTTGTGTACAATGTGCAGAACAGAGTAGTGTTATCATCAGTCCAGTGCATTTTCTTCCTATCATAAACAAAAAATATATGCATAAGTTGACTGAAATAATACGCGGCAATTGCATATCAACCACACTTTCGAAGTCCAATCTGAATTGGGCTTCATAAGTGTGGTTGATGTGCAATGGCCCCTTATTTGGGACAATAGCGTTTTCACCACAATATTGATTCAGGCCCACATTAAAAACAGTAAGTTTTACAAAATTATATAAGCAGTGAGAGTTGTAAAACATTAACCATGCCGCTGGTGCAGATTTCCCTCCGCCTGACAATGCACGGGATTCAACTACTGATACATCAGTATTGGGACTCTTAACTGCAAGAAAGCCCCAGCCAAAAGATTAGAACTCGTTGCAGATCATGCAAACAAGTTCCATAGCAAGAAAACATACGACAACATAAATGTGGCATGTAAAAATATTGAATAAACAGTACGACATTTGATGCCGATTATGCATACAGTGGCATGCTGCAACATAAGCTGACAAGTGTAAACAAAAGCTAGAAACACAGAATAACAAACCAGTGGAAAGTATGTCATGAAAAAATTAAAAAAGCGAACAGGAAAATCATGACATGAATCACTGGACTATAATGAAACCTGCAGTTTCATGTGAAAGATCTAAGATACACAAGCAAACATTGTAAATAATCTGACGGGATCCTTCGGTGTCATCCAACAATTAACGTGACAGATAGCAGATTGAAATTTACCTACAGAATCATTATTCTATTTTATGTTCGATATGCTCTCCATAAATGAGGCATGAATGAAAAAAATAGCTTTTGGTTCCAAATGTCATTAATGAACAAAAAAAAAGAAAAAGATGAGGCATGCTAACTTAGCAAAATTTATTTTACCATTACTGGATACATTTTCTCATCCAACCAGCAAGCACTAAGTATGCCCAGATTTCCCAGGCCAAAAAATCAAAGGAACTACTGACATTGCACCTATGCTTCTCTAGTTCTCTTAGAGGGCTTTAGAAAGTTTCTGCACACATTCCAATTTCAATATGCTTCAATTCCGTATTAATCAGAGAATTATGCATGCAATTATTTTCTCAAACAAAACATTCGTGCCATTTGACCGAAGAGATGGTGCTGATCTGTTGCTTTCGTGGGATAGTTCAATAGAAGCTCAACGTCGAAATAAATAATGGAGTAGAGTACTTCAAATACAAATGCTATGATAGCCTTGATAGGCTACAAAGTTGAGGGAAGAAGGTATTTGTGCCTCCGTGTCTGTTTGTTAAAATAACCTCACAGGAATGCAGTGTATCACAACATTTGCATTTTCAGTATTCTATTCCATTTTTTATTAGGACATTCAGCTTCAACTGGACTTGCACCAGAACAACCACAAATCTATTTCACTTAAAAAGAGAATTATTCCAGACAGAGCTGAATTCATCCAAGTAGAGCACAAATGAACCTCTTTGACGGTATTGAATGGAAAATATTTGTATTAATTGATAATCCATGTAGAGAATACTTTACTAAAAGCAGGAAGAACAAAAAGGGAAGCATAGTACTGCGCACCAGCTGATACATCATCATATGTCTCCGGTAGCAAAGTTGGCAAAAGGCCTCCCGTTCTATGGGCACTGGAAGCTTTCTGCTGAAGCCGTGTTCCATGACTATCTGAATCTTTGAGGGTTTTTTTATACCGGGATCTAACTGGCTGGTAACCAATCAAATAACAATTGTCTCTCCTGCAAATAAACAAATTGTTACATGAATTACGTTCACAGTAACAGGAAGAGATTAAACGGCTGCATGCGGTGTGTTAGATGCAAAACACGATCTACAGAATCTACATAGCTTGATGGTGACCATTGTAATGGCAGCTTACGTAATTACAAAGGTTCATCCTTTGACTCATATTTGCAAGGTAGTATACCCATATTGCCAATTTGCTACCAGATTTACATGCGCACAAACAAAAGAATATATTAAGAAAATTACACAAGGCACTTACCAGTAGCTGGCAATAGTTTCTTTCAGTTTCCTCTCCAGTCGAAGGAATAAGTCAGTCCTTTCAAAATCTTGTTTGCCATGTGATGGCTCAACATGATTTGCTTCAAGTACACCTGATTCACAAAAGTTATCATCCCAGACAGAAATAACATAAATAAAACTATTGGATTTACTAAACATACGAAACACACCAATTACACTCCTTGCTTTGCTCTCTTCCTGAAGAACCTTCCAAAAGGGCTGACAAAGTGGAAAATAAAAAGTATACAGAAAATCAGTTCACACCGAAGCTGCACTGTAAGCACTGACATATCAATGCGCTGGGATTTAAGCAACATGATGCATAATAAAAAAAAAACAGTGATTGACCTAGAAAAATGTATGGTCGCAATAACAAATGAAATGAAAAATAGATTTTCTTTAATGAAGCCACTTTGCAAGCACATAGAATGTCTATAGAAAAGAAGGAGTCCTTCACAAACAAGATAGATTTGTACAGATAGCTTCTTTTCAAGGTTCTTTGGCCCTGCCTGGGCCTGAGCTTCTTGCTCTCCTTTTGTACAGTGCTTTTTATTTTCCTTTTTATTAATATATAACTACCACAGCAGGGGCTTCCCTTGCTGTATTCCCCTTCCAAAAAAAATGAAAAATAGATCAGATCTAGATAGAGCTGTTACCATTATAAGACGATTTTTGTGGTAGATATTCAGCCCAAATATGGCCCAAACAGGGGCTTCCTTTGCAAAGCCAACTTCTATATTCACAGTGACCTATTACAGTTGAACAAAGTATGTTTAAGCGACTGTATTAAAATAATATCACATACAAAAGACGTAGTGGTAACTAACAACTGAAGGAGCAATTCCATCACAAAAAATGAATTGAGGGGTAGCTAATCTGAGTAATTCAATGCATCACACAGCCAAATAAGGTATCACTGATGAAATTGCATGAGCGAAGTATCATATGCAAAGAACTGAAATAAATTAGGATGCAGTGTGTAAGGGTCCAGGTCCTGTGTTGTTTCTTGACACTCTTTTTAATGAAATGATATGCAGCTCTCCTGCGTATTTGAGAAAAACTAAGACGTGGTATAACAGAAATGGAAATTATACAGATCTACTTACCACTTGTGAATCATTTTCCATTCGAGGTGTATAAGTAACAACTCTATTATACTTCAAATCGTTGGTTATGGTTACATGCTCAACAGGCTTTCCTCTCAATATAATTTGAAAATTGTCGAACTTCTTGAGATAAAGGATGGAGGTATATGCCTGTATATGGAAATAACATATTACAGTACTGATTTACAAACGACATAGGAAGAAATGCAGAACAAAATGAACCAAAACTTACACGCAACGAGAATCTAAGCCTGTAAGATATATGTTGCTGCACAATTTCTTTCTGGATCTTTGTGAATTCACCACTTGCACTGCCTTGATCTCTAAGCAATATGTCCTGAAAATTAAGCATGAGGAGTTCAGGAATAAATTAATCCATTGTAACACAATCAGGGAGGCTGTGATTTAGAACAGAACATGGCTACACAGTGCAAGAATCGAAGTCTAAAATGTATGTTATGTGCCATATAATGTTAAAATGCACAAATATCCTGTTATGCAACAAACTGACAACATTCATGATTTCCAAACTGAAAACAGCAATTCTTATTCAGTTATCATCGTTGCATAACCTTTGAAATGCCTGCACAATTACTCGCTGCAAAATGAATACAGAAAAATTATTGTATTTTGATTCCAGTTTGGTACAGTAACCATTAGTTGTCTCGAGCCACAGTTCACTATGTAAATATACATTAACTCTAAACAACTGTTTTTGTCGTGTTTGGGTAAAAAATAGTTTCTCTTTTTTTTAGCCAAATTCATTTGAGAAATGACTGGATCCAAGATGAATTGATCCATCATGAGATCATCCAATGAATTTATGTCGGATGACTCAATTCATCGAGTTTGTACCAGGCATGTGCTTGTGAGTAAGGCTGAAAAATAGCTCGAGCTCGACAAGCTACTTGAGCTTGGCTCGTAGCAGGCTCCGTTCGAGCTCGGCTTGGCAGAAAATCGAGCCGAGCTCAAGCCTGTTTCAAAGCTCACGAGCCTAAGCGAGCCGAGCTCGAATAGCTCGTTGGAGCTCGCCAAATTCTGTAGCCTACGTTTCCTTGCTATCAAGCCGTCTCATTCGGCCCACCTCAGCCCAGCAACAAAATAGAAAGATCGTGGCCTAATCCAATCTTTTCCTTGCTATCCAGCCGCACCCACCGCAATATAGAACTAATAAAAATGCTATCCAGCCGCAATCTCCCAAAAATACAACAGCAGTTGCTCCACGATTCGATTCACCCAATGACAAGATCTCCCCATGGCCAGGGTTTTCCTAAACGGTGTTAGACGGCCGTCTAGACGAGTTTAAACGGTAAACGACACCCAACCGCACAGTTTAGGGCCTAATCGGGCTCCTAAACGGTTGACCCATTTATTCGGTCAAAAAACGGGAAAAAACGTCGTAAACGGACAGAACTTCTGGACGGGTTGAGACGGCGTTCAGCCAGATTTGGTGCCCGTTTAAGTGATGGAGCCATAAGAAAGAGGGGGAGATCGAGCAGGACGGCGTCGCCATCAAGGCCTCAGGGCACGCCCAAGCGCCGCTGCTGTCCAGCTCAGGACCAGCAGCTACGCTCGCGCCTAGGCACTGCTCCATTCAGCTCCAAGACCAAGAGCCATCCATCCATGGAAAGAGGGGGAGAGAGAGGGCTAAGGCGTCACTTTGGCAGAGAGAGAGGGAGAGAGACTGGATAGTGGATAAGGGGTGAGAGAGAGCAATGAGGACGTCGCAGTGGAGAGAGACCAAGAAAGGGGCGGCGCTGGAGGAAGAAGAGGGCGGTGCTGGCTGGATACGGAAGCCTGGCTGCCTGGGACTGGATATTTATGACCTACAAAGCATTCATGGGCTGGCTTGGACTGGGCCGAACATATCCCTTCTCCTTTCCCTTTTTCCTCTTCTTGTTTTGGCCTTTTTTCCTTTTTCTTTCCTCCTGCCAGCCTCTTCTTTCCTGTTCTTTAGTGCTAGAGTAGCAAAACGTTTAGCCCGTCTAAACACCGTTTAAATGCGTGTAAACCATTTAAACACTAAACGATGGGTCACCGACTGTCTAGCGTTTACCGTCTAGGAAAAGATTGCCCATGGCAGATGGACATCGCCTCCTCCATTCCTCTCTTGTCAACATCCGTATGCAGTTCCTAGTCCTCATTCATTTCTCCCGAAGCCAATCTCTTGCCTCGTGGACAGGTCACATCCTAGCTGACTTTTGGAGCTCGCCAATCGCCATGGCTACTGCTGTCGGGCTGGGATCAGGGAGCTGAGACCGCGCGGCGTGCGTAGAGCCTAGGCGCTGCTCGGCGCGATGCCCATACTGCTGCTGCTTGACCGCACATAGCATTGGCCGCCGGGAGGCAGGTCCCGCTGCTGTTTGTACTCGAGCCTTCTCGAAGCGAGCTCGAGGCTTTGCGAGCTTCTGGCGAACCGAGCTCGAGCCTGCGGAGAAGCTCGGGGTGATTTCAGGCTCGGCTTGGCTTGCTGTCAAGCTCGAGCTTGAGGCACTAACCTCGCTCGAGTTCGGCTCGTTTACAGCCTTACTTGTGAGGGATGAGATGATGATGGGTCAACTCTTTCTGTAACTCAAACGAAACAACAAAATGAGGAGTGATGATCCATCACCACTCCACTCCTCAAACTAAACACATTGTTTGTTTCCAGAAGCATTACCACAATAGAGAATACAAAAGAACCCGACTTCCCTATCAAGTTTTGGAACCATGTTTCACCCCACTATTCATTTTTATAGGGAGTATTAGGATTTAAAACAGCCAAACTTCACAAATTTAAACAACAATGAGTCAAACTCTACGCATTTTTCATGTACAAAACTTGAATATATAGATTTGTGTTTCTTAGATTTTCTTAATAAGATGTACTGTAAGAGAAACTAATGGTCATATACTTTTAAACTTTTTCAATCCTAATGCACCTTACAGAAAAGAAATGGAGAGAGTATTATCCAGCTGATATCTATTACAGCGGAACCATGTATTTGAACTCTACAGTGGAAAAAGACAACCAAGAAGGAATAAAAAACATGTATGTTTAGTTGCCTTCACTGCGACAAAACATTTTAACCAGAATAAGGAATACCATCTCTCAGAGACTCCATACAATACAAACATTTACCATTCTCTGCCAGGATAACTAGAACCAAACAGAACGGACTAATGACAAGGTATTGCATTATAATTGCAACAAACATTACCTCATCATTATCATCAAAGTCAAGTTCCAAAAGGTCATCATCGTTCATCCATAAATTGTATATTGCCACTTTAGTTCCATGAGTACCAATATCCTGAAACTGAATGTGTATGAACACCATCAATATACATGCATACAGAAAATCAGAACGCAGCTGCCATAGAAGTTTGATTACTGAATATATATTGGATTTCCCCATGTTAGACTATTGTCCACTTATATGTATCATCCATGTTAATATGTTATACATTGGTTGTTCATGCATTGTACTATAGAAGTGTAGCTCACACACTCTAGCCCGCACGTCAGCCGGTGAAAGACCAGGGATTACTTGTTTCTTCTTTTTGTTTAGTCGCCACCTTACACGTAATTTATATCTAGTAGACTCTACCTCCTAGCTAAGGATATTCTTATCATTAGCCAAATTAAGTACAATAATTAGTATCCCTCCAGGAACTGTATCTCCACTATCATATTGCCCTCTTTTTCTCCTAAAGCCCATACCTCCAGCCTGCCATCCAGACCTTCATCAGCATGGAATGAAAATTATCAAAGAAAAACTATAAGGATCATTGAAGTGAGGTTGAAAGTCAGTCAGATCAAAATTTTGTTTCGTGTAGTTAAAATGATAATAGTATCAAGGAGTCTGCCATGTTAATAAAATAATGAGGTCATATTTTCTACTCTAAAACAAATCAAGATATTATAAACAAGGACATTTAATATGTGTTGTCAAAACTGTGCTTGTAATACATTTGTATAGAATGACTGGTTATTGCATATATACTCACTAAATTGGATTTGGCAAGAATCAAGCAAGCTTGGGAAGTGTCAGAGTGATAACACTAACGGTAACATAAAATTATAATGAGTATCCTATGCTGATTGGGCTCCCAAGTAGGACTCGAAACACCAGGTTTCTTGCAGAGTGTCCAAAGACTCTCAACTATAGCACTCCATGGGCAGTCTTTGATGGATCTTGCTCCCAATTTGGTTGCTGCTGTACCCAAACGAGTTGTGAAACATAGGACCACCCAAGCTTTGGAGGAAAATACTTGGAGACAGGTTATTCAAGGAAACAGATCAGCTGCTGCGTTGAGGGAACTGCTGCTACTTGTTGATGCGTTGGAGGGTGTTGAGCTGCAGCCTCATGAGGAGGATCGACATATTTGGAGGCACACAAACTCTGGTCAGTTCTCAACCAAATCAGCCTACAGAGCTTATTTCACTGGCGCAGTCAAGTTCGAACCTTGGAAGCGGTTGTGGCGTACATGGGTTCCTCTCAACTGCAAAATATTTCTCTGGCTGGCCATTAGGAACCGTTGCTGGACAGCGGATAGGCTACCACGCCGAGATCTTTTGCATCCTGAACGATGTCCTTTGTGCGACCAGGAGGAAGATATTCAACACCTCATCAGCAACTGTGTCTTTGCAACACAAATATGGGCCACGGTGTTTGCACAGATTGGTCTGGCCGCTATTGCTCCATCTTTCGACGATCTGGTCTTCGCGGAATGGTCGCGTAGGGCGCAACAAAAGGTGGAAAAGCAACGGAGAAAAGGAGTCAATACCCTCATTATCCTTTGTGCCTGGCTGATTTGGAAGCATAGAAACGATATCGTCTTCAATGGAGCCGCACAAACATCCAGCTGGTTCTTCCAAATATTGCAGATGAAGCCCAACTGTGGTGTGCAGCTGGTGCTAAAGGGCTTAAGGCCCTCAGGTCAAACTGAAGAGTTTATCCCCTAGGTAGTGAGTCGTGTTTTTACTTTTCCGTGGGGCGAATGTAGACTAAAAATCTGTGAGGGTGGTCCTATTTTGGGATGTTGGGGGGTTCGACCCTTTTCTCTCTCAAATACAAAGATACACAGCTCTCGTGTGTGTTTGAGAGAGAAAAAAACTATAGCAGCAATTATTCTAGTGTAGAATCATAAATACTTATTTGTGAATAAGTAATTGGTTTCAAATTAGTTAAATGGACTAAATAACCGGAATGAATGTGCATCACCTGTTGTAGAAGTTCTTCCTCTGAAGAAAACGGGGACCAGTCAAGTATTATCTTCAGGGTACTATCCCAATCACCCTGTGAACCGTACACCAAAGGCACAATAGTCCCGTCTTCGATTTTAAAATCGAGCTATAACAGTTACGGAAAATGTCAGATCCAGAATGACAAAAACTGCCTGAAATAGATACCACTCAGCACATTTCACATACCATCGGGACAATTATGTCATCCTTCATTGTTCCCCTCAAAAAAGTGTAGGAGAGCAAACCAATACTCAAGGTAACGTTGCTGCAGGAGCTCAACAAAATTCAATAAATGCCATGAATTCTTTCAAAATAAATCAATCCTAAAAGGGATTATGGATATTAACCTTCCACGAATTGCACGAGTAAAAACAATTGCATCTGCACCAAGTCTCATTGTGCTTGTCTTAAAGCCATTTAAATCTGTGTAATTGAAAAAGTATGAAAACAATAATACATAAACATAACAATAGTTTAGTACCCTAAAGCATGAAGCATCTAGATACTAGATCAAAAAGAGTTGACACAACTGTTTCAAAACAAAAATCAACAAAAGTTAAAGCATAGCATTTCCTTTCAACATACGACGTGTACAAGTTGTAAATGAGTTGGAATGTTTAAGATTGACAAGAATATTGCAACTTGAATGGAACAGTTTAATCAGTATCTTGTTTATAGAAGTTGCCAATGTATATGTATCATTTCTTTTATGTGAGAATAAAGCCTATGAACTGTAGCACAGATTATCATTCGGAGATCTTCAAAATAAGGCACCAATGACACAGGATCAATCCATCATTCAAGTAATGTAACTATACTATTTGCATGAGTAGAGTAAGGGAACTGCAGCATTTATTTAAGAGATTTAAACTGCACTATAAGAATTAATCCTGTTATGGGCACTATTTGGCATAAAAGGGAGGTCAACCAAAATCAAAGAGAAGGAGTCCAAGATTCCATGAGAGTAAGGAGAGACAATTAAGAGGTTACAAATGAGAAATCATCCAATTAAGTTCAGTTAAGTAAAAGTAGGAAAATAAAGAGTCCAAGTTCAGTCCAGTTTCTAGTCCTAGGAGGATTCAAACATTATCTATGTAATGCAATGGATTGATGCAACCCAGAATTATTTCACACCCTCACCCCAGCCTGTTTCTATCTCGCTCCCTTAAAAAACTTAGACTTGATTAAAAAATGGAGTTCAACAAATAAAAGTATTGGAGTTTATTACGAGATGTACATGTATTTAGCAGTCAAGGTTGCAAAATCATCCCAAATAAACAGAGTGATACTTACACTGCCCATTGGTGGTCTTAGATTTCTTTGTTGAGAATCCTAGACTCATGCATTGGCGAATACCTTCGGGATCCATTCCTCCTCCATTGTCTGTGAATCAGCTCTAGATTAGCAGGTAAAATAGAGAGTTGCACCAGCCGTTTCAATTAACATTCAACATTCATGCTTTGTACCGAATTCTAAGTTACCTTCAAAAATTAGCATTGGGGTATTGTCTTTCAGGTTGGTGCTTTTATCCACTTTTATGTATGTTGCACCATTGCATATCTGAGAATAAGAAAATATGCATTTGCATCACTAATAGTTAATGTAAGGAAACTTTAGAGGATTGACTAGCAGACCTCATCTACTCCATTGTTAATTAACTCGGCAATAGCTGCAAAAAAAAATGAAACCAGATGAAACAAAAGAGATGGAGTAGGATGTAAATTACTAAAAGAGGACATATCAGGTGCACATGAAGCATTTGGTGAACATGTGCACAAAAATTTTGAACCGTAAGATCTAATCTTGATGGGCTGAAATATATGAAGTTTGGAAAGTCTCGACTCTAATTTTAACAACCATGAATCCAGGGGACGTTTCCAAAACATAATGTTTCATTAATGGAAATTCCTACCATGATTTTCGTCGTTCAGATGCAATCCAATGGGCAATGGCTCTAAATGAGGGTTTGTGCACATGCTCACCAAATACTTCAGGTGCACCTGATATTTCCCCTTACTAAAAACATGTAAAGATTTGTACTTAAGATGTAAAAGTAATTGTAGATATTATTTTAAAATTGTTCGTTTCTCGTCAACTCAACGTATTAATGCACTAATGTATTATATGCAAAAATTCAGTATGCTGCTTCATTTATTGTTATATTTGGTAAGTTTCCTTATAAGTTGACAGCAGGACAAGTTGGAAAGATAGGATATAACAAAAAATCATGCTCTCTCGTCTATAAGTTACATAAGGAAGAAACTGGACCAAAGGAACGAAATGGGAAGACAATTTGTCAGTAGCGTTCGATAAACAAGACAATTTCTCACAATGCAAACCTCAGGCCGGGAACGTGACAAGAGTAGTAAAAATTTGCTCTGACCAAAGTCCAAATCCATCTATGTCTATGGAGACAAGTTGACCATTGAAGTAGATAACACCAAATAATATACTCCTGTTTTATTTTTATTTTTCTGGGTCCAGCTAAAAGTTAGGCCACTTTTGAATAGCGGCAACTTAACATTAGCAGCAACCACTCACTGCAACATAGGAGTACTAACATGAATCAAGGGGGTGATTTATTTCCACTACTACAGAAGAAGTAAACATCGCGGGATGGGAGGGAGAACGAGCGGAACACCTACCTCCGAATGCCCATTTTTGAGAGGTCGCGTTTGTGTGGAGGAATTCGGGGCGGGCGCGGTCGAAATCCCCCATCGCACCTGCGACCACAACAACACCATTAGCAACTCAGACCACCTCGGCGTTCCCCTCGGGAGCAGATTTCTGACTCAACCTTCGCGGGCGGGGGCCGCCGCCCCGGCCTTCCAAAAGCTGCGGTGGACTCCACCGCCTCCGCCGCCACTGGAGGGACCGGCCATTGCCGCCGGCATTGGAGGGGGCTCGTGGGTTCGAGTTAGGGTTCACGAAAGGCCGGCGCAGAGGGCTCTCCGCGGCTGGCGGATTGTTCTGCGAGAGAGGTCCTCGAATGGCGGCGGCGAGAGGTGGAGGAGGCCGGCCGCGCGAGGTGGTGAGGAGGCCGGCCGCGCGGGGTCGCGCGGAGGGCGGAGGCGCGGGGTTGCGAGGAGGGCGCGGCGCGCGCGGCGCGGGGTCGCTCTGTCAGCAACTCAGCCTAGCAACAGAGTAGTCTAAAGCTGAAAGCGCGTAGCTTCCGCCGCTCCACAGCGATTTGGACGGCGTGGCTTGCTTCCGGTTCCGCCGCGTCAACTCCATACGTTGTGGATAGCTTCCAAATGAAGCACGTCGCCCTCTGTAAGTCGGTTGCCATCCACAGGCTGTGGGCCACCACGCTCGGCAGCTGAAGCGTCCGCGTTCCCGCAACGCGCGTGTGCGCGTTCTGGGCTTTCGCTGCGTCGGCCTCTGTGGGCCTGCCCCGTTCCCTGGACTCCTTTTCGGGCCTCATAACCTGGTGTCTGGCCGTCATTTTGCCGGGCCCTACTGCTCCGAGCACCAGAAACCCAAACACAAAATACCAGTCGGGCGCGGCGGAGCGCGCCGGCCTTCTAGTAATTACATCAAGGGTCACGATGAAGGAGACCTCTTCACTCATATCCGACGGCCCACGTTTTTTTTGAAGGGAATATCCGACGGCCCACGTTGATTCACCTTATGGCCTGTTTGGCTCCATGGAATTGAGGTGGTGTTTGGCAATCGGGAAATGTGAGGTAGGATAGGCATAGGGAAATAACTCTTGAAGAAATAGAGGATTGAGATTTAATATACAGGATAAATGAATGGTCTAGATTTTCTGCGTCATTTCCCAATCCCTATCCCGACCTCTATTTCCCTATTAACAAACAGCCCCTGAGGGCTTATTTGTGGATACCGTTCCGGTACCTGCTGGAATGGCTGGTACATCCCGTTCCAGTGCTCTCAACCGTACAGAAGAACCTTCAGGTGGTGTTTGGATATTGGGAAATGAAGATTGGGATTGGGAAAGGGAAATATGATGAAAAATTCCAACTCTTTATTTATCTCTTATATTAAATCTCAACTCTTTATTCTTTTAAGGATCATTTCCTAATCCCAAACCCACTCTCGTTTCTCATTTGCCAAACACCACCTCATTACCTACTGGCCTCTCTGCCGGCCAATACCTGTCATTCCGGCGAATACCGGACAATTCCGGTCGTTCCGGTTGTCCCAGTTGTTTCGGTACCGAGTATCTTCAACAGGCAGAAGAACATTCCTTGAGCTCTGGCTGCTGGCGCATTCGACGGCTCTAGGCGCCGCGTTCGCACCAGCGCCCGCCGTTGAGCCATGCAGCCCCTGCTGTGAGCCTGCCGCGACAACCAACGAGACCAGCGCTGCTGGCCGTCATGCGCTTCCCGCATCGGCAGAGCTGTCATCCTCCGCGCCTAGAGCCGTTGCCGGCGAAGTCTTCGCGCACTAGCGCATGGGTGGCGGAGCAATGAAGCCGGAGCAGAGACGAGAGAGAAGGAACAAGAGATGCCGCTGGGTGGGAGACGAAGAGATGAGGTGAGGATGCGGCTGGGTGCTTGCTTGCCAAGGAGTGGACCCAGCAGAGCATGGTGGGCTTGGGCCTCCAAATACTTGGGCTGCCATCGGTTGGCCCTCAAATTTAATTTCTCTCTCTTTTTTATTTTTGATTTGCATATTTATGTATAATAAATATTCATATATTTTTATTATATTAAAGACCGGAATGGTACGCTGGTACGGTCCGGTACCGAAACGTTCCATTTCAGCTGGCAAAACGGAACAACCACCGGAACGGTATTCAAAAGTAAGATTGAGGGTGTACTCAAGATGTATGTATGAAGCGAAGGATCAGGTCAACCTGTTTTCCGTGTTAGTCACCTTAAGATACTTACTACTACGTACATATTGTCCTCAAGCCTTCTTCATATATATTCGAGTGCCGGAGACCGATACACCTGCCTTTACAACGGGTCGATCAGTTGGGTGCGTGCGTGCGCGCGTCCTGGCATGCAATGCAAGCAAGCAAAACGCCGCGCGTGCGATCAGACATGCTTGATGACGTAGGCGATGTTGAGGACGTTGTCGGCGAGGCGGTACATGTTCCGCACCGTGCCGGGGAACGGCGACGGGATCTCCGGCCGCTCGTCGAAGGCGTTGTTGCAGTCGAGCGCGTCCGTGGTGACGCCCGACAGCTGCCGGTTGAGCTCGCCGTTGGAGGCGTGGCTGTCGATCAGCCGCTGCGTCTCCACCAGCGACTCCGCCACGCTGCCGTACGCATGGCTGCACGTCTGCAGCATCGACTCCATCGGGTTGCCGCCGTGGTAGCTCGCCGCGTACGCGTCCACCCGGCGCTTGGCCTGCTTCGCCTTGCTCATCGTCACCCGCACCGCCGCCTGCAGAAGGTCCCGCGGCGTCTTCACGCTCGGCAGCCTCGTCAGGCTCCGGCACATCGTCCTGAACTTCACCTGCAGTACGTACGTAGTAGCAAACGGATCGAACAACGTTAGCAATTCGTGAACCCAATACTCTACTATTAATTAGAGAGTTAGTTACTTGCACGCGTCAGATCAGAGAACATGATGCATAAGGGTGCCTTAATTACCTGGTCGCATGTCCGCTGGCACTCGTCCTCGACGTTGGCGTTTCCCACACCAAGTAACCTGCGTTGGATCCACATGTTGCTGATGGAGGCGTTGATGGAGTTGGCGCCATCGAGGGGGCGGAGGACGACGGGGCGGCCCTGATCGTCGGCGAGCAACTTGCGGCTGATCCACATTTTGGACTCACGCAGTTGATCGGCGGGGTTGACGACGGGGTGGACGTCGCGCGCCTCCACGGCGGCGAAGGTGACGGCGACGAGGAGGAGAGAGGCAACGATGAGCCGCGCCATGGTGTCTGTCGTGCTCGTTTCTGTTTGGCCGCCCTTGATGGGTTTGTTGAGGAGAGTGGCGGGGCGGCCAAGATCAAGAAACAGAGACCAAATAAAAGGCTTCGAGAATGCACAGGCTGATGGTTGTGCCCTTCAACAGCTTCTCGTTATATAGGAGAAGCGGATGGAGGAGGTGAAGATGGGAGCACAGCTGGTAATGGCTTTCCTTGGGTATGGTTGTTGCGTGCCATGATGGGCCTGCCTTGAGTTTAGCCCCTCCTAAACATAGATGGTGCTCTGCCAATTTGCCATCTCATTCGTGCCTACCATTGCTAGTCTGAATGCACCGTTTGAGCATTCATGCCCTGCCACAGATATCTTCATCTTTGCTTAGAAATGGCAATTTAGGTTCTTTGATCACAGAAAGATATTTTAGCATGCTTAGCTTATAGTGTATTATCGGAGTACAAGAAATGAAAACTAGAGGCAAGATGCATGGTTCTTCAGTTCAAACAAGACCTTGGCTGCACGACATTAACTGGACAAGCAAGAATCATAATCTTCGTCATCGTGTCTTCCGGGCTGACACAGTTACACACCCACACAGGAGAGGGAAACGGCTCTTCGGTTACGGTAAGGCGATGTCCAGCTTTGCCGTCAATGTTCATAGCACTCCCGCGCGCGTCTCTGTCCTGTCCTCCCCCATGCCCCCGCCAGCTGCTTGAGCGTTCTGGCACAAGCTTTGATCGGCAGGCTGCTACGAAACCATGGCTGAGGCGCCGATGTCATCGCGTGGACAGAACGTCTTTACCGCACGGGAATGGTCGGAGAGAGTGCAAAGGCGGAGCCGGCGATTCGGCCGCGGAATAATTGGTCGGTCATACAGGGTGAGAGGTGCTTTTGCTACAATGCCACATACCGCGGAGCAGTCCCTTTCTTGATCCATCTTGACAAACAGCGGCACGTGAAATATCACAGATTAGATATCAGTTCATCTCAAGCGTTTTTCGTGTATATCCGTCTGATAAGAACTCAAGACGATTTTCGTGTCCTCGAGATAGCTAAGCGTTTTGTGACTACCTTCATTACACAATAGACAGTACACTTCCTTTACATGCAACCCGTCAATAATCAGCCATTTGTTTTGTTCAGACATAGTGGTACTGACTTTGTGTAGTGTAGGCATGCCCTTTTTTTTTCTTTCTTTTTACGACTGTTGTGTAGGCATGTCTTTTTTCTTTTGTGTAGGCATGTCTTGATCATGCAACGGCACAAAACACATGCTCTTGTTGTGACTTGCTGCCACAACCACATGCTACCTGACGCCCTGACCCAACTTCAGCCCTTGCCGGTTGCATCCTGCCAAGATGATCCTCAGTTTGATGGGTGCCGCATGTCATCAAATAGTCAGATGCTGTTCCTGATCACCAGCCTACAGTGCCGCCGCGAGATAGGAGTACGTGGCTAGCTTACGTTCCATTGCTTGACGATTCACGGGTCTGTCGATCGATGTCCCTTCTTGTTGGAGAATTATTGTACTACTGTGGTTCCACCAGCTTCAGACTGACATTGTGACTTTGGGTTACACGTTGCATGTCATATGTAAACATCTTGTTTTTTCGAATGCTGTATACTAGTACAAATCTTCACATACCCATAAGATATTTTTTCGGTTGCTTTTCATTCGGAGTTAGCAGATTGCGTGCCATGGCCTCACCTTGGTTTTAGGCGCCCCCTAAACGTAGATATTTTCATACGTGCAATGACGCTAGTCTGAAATGCTCTGTTTGTGCTTTCATGCCCCTTCGCAATCTGACTAGTAATATACAAAAATGGTAATTTGAGAGATGGCATCATCGCTCATGGAAAGATATGCTTAGGAGTAGTCTTAGCTGATAGCGTAGCGGATTACAGAAACCAAAGTGACCGGCTAGATGAGTAGGCCTAGGAAACAGGACGAACACCTACAAAGAATCACAGTACAAGTGGACAGCCATTAACGCTTCACACCAGAGATCTTCATCCATCCTAATACTCTTCTTCGTCGTCGTTGTCTTCCAAACGCCCTGGGACTTGCTGGACAAAGTCTTCCTTCATGAGGCAGGACTCCGGGATGACAGTGCCGACGGTCTTGCCGAATGCCTTGCGGCAGTAGGACTTCACCTTGTGCCCGCCCACCCGCGTCAGGTTCACGTTCTTCAGCTTCAAGTGCCGGCACGGCATGGCGTCGCTGCACGAGAACGAGACCGCGTGCTTGGACCCCGACGTGCCCGTGATGTCGATGTAGTTGATCTTCTCCACCAGCACTGCGCGGGGCTCCGTCTGGAAACATTTCCAACGCAAAGTTCAGATCGATATAGGCCGTGCATCAGACAACGCTGGGGAGTTGGATTCAGTGTGCATGTACTGTACCGCGTTTTTATCATCGGACGATGAGTCTAACAGATGGTGGGAGCGTCCCTGCTCGATGATGATGGGGTTCTTCACGTTGTTCATCACGATGCTTTCGAACTTCACCTTGCGGGCGAAACCGCCGCCCATCTGAAACAGAAGAAATCGCACAAGGTTTTACGGTATTTCCACCAGAGTTCGTCACACATATTCAGGTGGAGAAATGGACAGCTGCCGTTACCTTGTTGGCTGTTCTGATGCGTACACCGTTCTCGGCGTTTGAAATGAACAAAGTGTCAATCTTGATCTTCTCCACGTAATCAGTAGAGTTGTTTTCTCCTAAGGTTCCGATACTGATTGCATAAACAGATTGTTACTAGTTCTACTAGGAGTTGAAGAACATGTGGGGAAATCTGAAGAGATTAGCCAGTTTTTACATGATGCCATGGCCAGGTCCACATGAGAGGGCTCTCAGACGAACATCTGTGCAGTTGCCCACTATCGAAACGCAGTCATCACCTGAAAGTAAAGAGAGGCGGCGAAATAGTAGCCAAAGGCATATTACATGACGTGCTTAGCGAATAGAGATCTCCCAAGTGTCTGCGGTGTGTATGGTAAGCATGGCTCAACTGATTCGGAGCCCCAGTTGACATTCAAGGCTTCTGTAGTGCACCAAAGTGACTGCAGAAATATTTAGTTTACTGATAGTGGCTTAAATGAAGGCCGGGCCTGGTGCAGCGGTAGAGCATACCGCCTGTAACCAGCAGGTCCCGGGTTCGAGCCGCGGCCTCCCCGCATTGCACAGGCGGGGGTAAGGCTTGCCGCTGTCGAATTTTTTTTCAAAATAATATTATTTTATTTGGAATTTACAAAAATAATATTAAAATTGACAAAATTACAGAAATAATACCATATCGTACGTTGAACGCACGAAAACTCAATTTTCGTGCGTTGAACACACGAAAACTCGGTTTTCGTGCGTTGAACACATGAATATACGTATTTTCGTACTTTGAACGTACGACAATATAAAATATGCTATAGAATCCTATTTTCGTGTGTTGGTTGCACGAAAATTAAGTTTTCGTGTATCCAATGTGCGACAATAGGTCCAAATACAATAAAAAATAAAAAAATGATGAAAATACATATTTAATAATTTTCGTGCGTTGAACGCACGAAAATAGGAAATTAATTTTTTTTCCAACATGCAAAATCGATTTTAGCTATTTTATGATGCAAGCTTTCACTTTGTTAAGTTACATAAGTTTTTCTAACGTTAGGAAGGGGATTTTTGCTCAACGGAACAATGAAAAGTGTTGTGTATTTTTGCATGAGATAAGCTGCATATTTTTTATTTTTTAACACAAATTCGGTGGTTCATGCTAGTTTGTCAAAGAGAAATGTGTTTACATTATATATCACAAAATATTTTGTGTTTTTTCAAGCAATAAGTTTTCAAGCAATAAGCTGTATAATTTTTTGGATCAGGAATTAAAATAATGTAAACACATCTTCTCTTTGACAAACTAGCATGAACCATCGGATTTGTGTTAAAAAATAAAAAATAGGTAGCTTATGTCATGCAAAAATACACAACACTTTTCCTTGTTCCGTTGCGCAAGAATCCCCCTTCCTAACGTTAGAAAAACTTGTGTAACTTAACAAAGTAAAGGCTTGCATCATAAAATAGCCAAAATCGATTTTGCATGTTGAAAAAAAATTAATTTCCTATTTTCGTGCGTTCAACACACGAAAATTATTAAATATGTATTTTCATCATTTTTTTTCATTTTTTATTGTATCTGGACCTATTGTCGCACATTGGATACACGAAAACTTAATTTTCGTGCAACCAACACACGAAAATAGGATTCTATAGCATATTTTATATTGTCGTACGTTCAAAGTACGAAAATTCGTATTTTCGTGTGTTCAACGTACGAAAATCGAGTTTTCGTGCGTTCAACGCACGAAAATTGAGTTTTCGTGCGTTCAACGTACGACATGGTATTATTTCTGTAATTTTTTTGATTTCGATATTATTTTTGTAAATTCCAAATAAAATAATATTATTTTGAAAAAAAATTCTGCCGCTGTCACCCTTCCCCAGACCCCGCGGCAGTGCGGGAGCTCTCAGCACTGGGTACGGCCTACTGATAGTGGCTTAAATGTTTACTAGTACAGATCTCAACCAAGTATATGCAATTTTTCCCCTGCGACTAGCATTTGACCAAGCTCCCTTGCCAGTCTGATCCCACATGTCAGTGAGACCAGAGCGGAGAATTCTTACATTCAGGAATAGCAAAATTTCTGAAGTCTGAAACCGCAAACTGCAGGAAAAGGAAGGCTTGAGAGCATGGACACGTACCTGTGGAGAGCAGGTTGTCCATAATGTGAACATTTTTCGAGTCAACGAGGTGGACGCCGTTGGTGTTGGGGCTGTCCGCCGGCGAGGTCACCCGCAGGTAGTTGGCCTCAATGTTGGAGCTCCGGGTGAACGTCAGGTGGTGCTGCGGGCTGTTCTGCAGGGTGATGCCCCGCAGGCTGATATCCTTGCAATCCTCAAAGTGAACCGCCTGCATAGAAGAACAACGCGAGATGATGCCCCCGGGCGACGGTGATTTCACTGCACCAAAAGTCTCCAATCAAACGCGCAAGGGGCGCACGAGCAGCTTACCTTGGGAGCAGGCTTGGAGCAATCCTGCAAGAACACAAAGCAGAGCAGAGAACAGAGTCAGTGATGCAAGATGAGCTGCCAGGCAAAGGTAGGTTGGGCATTTCGTCAGTCAACACCCGGTGTCACGTGGCCCCGTCCATTAATTACCTTCTTGTCGTGGTGGTGGTCGTTGTCGTCGTGATGGTGGTCGCAGTGGTGCTTGCTGTCGAGCTTCTTCTCCTGGCACTGCGCCCACCACTGCTGCCCCCTGCCGTCGATGATGCCGCCGCCGGTGACCTTGAGGTCCGCCACCTTGTGGAAGTGGAGCCACTGGCTCTGGTCGCCGTTCCCCCAGTCGGCCGGGTTCTCCGGCGCGACGATGTTCCCAGAAATCTGACAGAAATGCGAGGCGAAATGCATCCGACAATCAAGAACGGGAGCAGCGGGGAATCGATTAAGCCGCGCGGACAGAGTAATAGACGTACCAGGAGCTTGATCTCGTTCGTGCAGGGGCCGGAGAGCGTCAGCGGCCAGATCTGGAAGGACTTGCTGGCGGGGACGTTGAGGATGATGTTGTCGGCGGCGGTGCACGAGGCCTTCCAAGCGGCGGCGAACGCCTTGGGGAAGAAACAGAAGAAGGCATAAACCCATGGTCAATGCTAAGCCAATCGCGTCGTCCGCAAAAGTACGAGCCAGCCCAGCCAGGCGACTGCCGTGCTGCGCGCGGGTGGTTGCAGCGGCGTTGGTTGGGTGCGTGAGTACCTTGGTGTCGTCGGCAACGCCGTCGCCGACGGCGCCGAAGTCGTCGAGCGTGAGGAGGATGCGGTTTGGTGGTGGCCATTTCGCATGTGTGTCTCTTCTCTGTACGAGAAGTTTGCAACGACCTAACCAAAGGATTGCCCAGCGGCTGTGTAGAGTGAGGTAGACTCATGAATGGAGTGGGAACTGTCCGGGTTGCTGTGAAGGGTATGATTTCCTAGTTTGTGTATGCTGTAGCATCTGGATTGACCTTTATAGTCAGGGTGAGCTGCACGACACTCCCTGATGCGAGAAAGCAAGCACGGGACAATCCCAAGTGGTACGTGTTTAAACAGGGGATGATCCGGTGCATGAGCTGCATCACTTCACTGTAATGAGCGTTTGGTTGCCTGCATGAGCGGATACAACAACGTGCATTAGTGGATGTAAAATTATATGCCCTCATCTAGTCATCCTTGCTCGGTGGGTACGCTCATACAGAGTCGTCAGTCTCCACTCAGATGCAGGCAGCGGATGAATTGCATATGTTTCAGGCCCACTCGTCAGTCCTAGATTCTTTTTTTTTTTGGGGGCGAGGGCGTCAGTCTAATCACCTGCATCCGCCCATCCAGTCAACCGAAACATCTTCACAAGATTCACTGCATCCGCTCATCCAACCAATCGAAGACTCTCATTTTCACAGTTATTGCATCCTCAGCCTGCAGGAACCAGGAATACGATGCAGCTCTACAAATGCTTATGCGAGCAACCGCGTATCTTGTGAACAATGGACACGATCCGTGGCGTTGACATTTTTTTGTTGAATCAAACCTTGACAAACACTAGTAGCGGTCGCAATAGTGTGTTGACAAGAAATGGAATCGTGACTTATTAGTTACTATAGCCAATACAGTGTGTAGTTCTACTTTTAGTATTAGTACATAAAGGCACGTGTAATGTCTAGTTTTTTTTAGGAGAATCGTGTAATGTCTAGTGAAAGGACGGATAGTCAACCGGTTAGTGACGAACCGGCCCAAATTTTGGCCGCCCGCTCAAACTGGCTGCTGGGCAGCGCGCGCTGGGCTTTCGAATTCTGATCGCGGAGGGACGAAACGAGGAAATGCCTGTTTTCTCCTTGTCCTTTCGACTAGTTTCCTATCGCAGCTAAGGGTATTTTCGGAAAGTACCTGGGGCTACTCTTAAAATATCCCTATTCTTCTCCTCAACAGAGCCATCCCCATTATTCCCCCCCAAAAAAGAAGAAAAACCAGAGCCATCCCCAACCCTAATCCTCTTCTCGCCGCACCCACCATTGCTGGATTGCCCAACTATACTCTTACTCGCTTCATTCGCCGCCCCGTACTCCCCCCGGTCGCCCATTCCTGATTCTCGCCGCCGTTTTGCCGGCCCTCTTCTTCCCGGAGCGGAAGCATAAAGGTACTTGTGTTCCTCTTCGTTGGCCCCAGCGAAACACTTGATAGTTGATACTCCTTTAGTTTGTCTGTTACTGTTTGTGCGATGCGGTGACTGTTTTTGTCCTTGATTTTTTACCATGTTCGGTTAGTCCATTCCATTCACATGCCGTGCAATGATGAGTTCATAAGTATGTAGCTTGTGTTTGTTGAGCTACAGATCCAGAAAAATGTACGGATCTGGAGCGGTGAATGGGTTCAGGGCATGCGGTTGCCTGATATCGTCACTTATGCTGTGACTTAAATCGTAGGTTAAATCTATGGATCTGGAGCGGTGAATGGGTTCAGGGTATCTGGAGCCTGGATTAGCTTATTGCACCCTAAACTGAACTCTATTTCTTTCCTGCTTAAATGAAAGAGCAATGCTCCGCATTGTTCGAAAAAGAAGCTTTTTGCACAACACAGCGCAGTTATTCATCAAAATGCACCGCAACCCCAAATAATCTATATTAACTTAAGTATTTAAAGGTTATTGCACAAAGAGAACAGCTATACTATACTTGATGATTATGCTTCTGAATGTTTTCATGAAAATGCACTGCGACCCCAAGTAATCTGTATTAACTCGAGTAGCATTTAAAGCTTACTGCACACGTGAGTACAGCTACATACTTTGTTGATTACATTCATTTGACTTCGCTTCTATATGCATGTGAAAGGAACAATTCAAAGCGACCTACCAGCGGGAGACCTGTTGGAGATGCTGTCAAGCCCGTTCCGGAAGGTATCACAACGTCAAATTGCCTCAATTTTATATTTTATGAACACTGTTAATCTGATTTGGCTTCTTTCTTTGTAAAGAATACTGCACCATGTGGAGTGACAATACAACTGAAGAGTGAGCAGGTCAAATCTACAGGATCTCAGTGCTACATCTCCGTGCCTCAGATAACCAATCACGAAAACTTTACTTCTTTTGTCGTTGCAAGCTTACCATTTACTCTTTTTTCCCCAAATCTTTCCAGAAGATAAAGATGCATCAGGCTGCGGAGGTGACAGGATCTGTCATTTTTGAGGATAGCCAGGCACCTTCCGTATGTCCTTGTCCCATTTTATCTCCTGGCTTTTTTATCAAATTTTTTGTTGTGGATAAAAATACATGACAATTCAAGTAACAAAATTAGTACAACAACATCAGTTCTTCTTTAGGCAATTTTGTTTTTTCCCTTTGGAAAACAGTTGATCGAGGATCATTCTGGATCCCCACTGTCATGAGTGGTGTTGATTGAATTAAAATTGACCTTCTTTACGGCGATATTTTCCACAAAGCTGTATATATGTTTGTAGGGATTATTGGTTTGTTTATATTTGTCGTTTTGGGCATACAGTATGTAGCAGTCTCTACTATATTATGCATTCGAAGAAAACAATGTCACAATATTTGCTACAAATGTGTACAGGTTGTGCATCACCATGAAGAGGAAGAGCAAGAGCCTATCTCACCCGAAATTTCTTTGCATTCGCAAGATTCTGCAGTGAGTGTTAAAGGGTTACTTACAGTACCCCAGACAATGCAATTAATTTGTTCTACTTGGACCTAATTCTTCTTCCTTTTTGCCTGTCCAGGTCTCACAAGTTCCAAAGGGGAGAGGGCGAAAGCCGGAGATGGCAGGTATACTGTTTTCCTCTCTAGCATAAGTTTCCTCATAGCTGTATATACATTGTAGGGGATCTTGGTTTGTTTTGATCTGTTGTTTTGGGCATACAACAGACAAGGATGAAGACTCAGTTGAGGAAAGCCAGGCGTATCCTTCACTGTGCAATTGGTACAAGAATGAAGACTCAGTTGAGGAAGGTCGGGCGTATCCTTCACTGCATAATTGGTACAAGGATGGAGACTCAGATGAGGAAGGTTGGGTGTCTCCTCCACGCTTTAATTGGTACAAGGATTAACAGCCTACGAGCAAATAAGCAGAAGGCTTAGGTGACGAAGGCCAGGTGCATCCTTTTGCTGACCTGTTGTTGGCGGTTCTTATGCGATAAAATTAAATTCATTAATTCCGCAAGCGCACGGATCACCATTGTAGCATTTCACCTTGGAGTATTCCAGGGTTATCGTATTTATATTTCCGCAGGGAAGTAGAGCAAAAGAGCTGAATAGTAGCTATGCATTGAACAATTTGGAGAAAGAAATAATGTATCAAATATACTTGAGACGGGGGTAAGATAGGCATGATATATATGGGTGGCACACACATCCTCAAATCCAAGGTAAATAAAAGAAAACTGTAGTATACATTTGGGAGAGCAACGAGATAGAGTTAAGGCTACCTGTATGCTTATCTATTATTTACTCTTTCTAGTAATCTGGTCTACAAAGGTTATCTACTCTAGCTAAGCTCATACACATACAAGTCATGTCGTTTCGGGGCACACACGTGCTAGGTTAACCGATGATGCTAGTTCAAACCTAGGGAACCGTATGCTATAATTAAGACCCTGCTGAGTCCAACCCGGACGTGGTGGATTACAGAGACCGGTGCAGCTGTCACATACACTCGCGGCTACCATCCTCCGTGAGGCTGGGTGCCAAACGTGCATAGGCAAAGATCTAAGCGCCACGCTTACAACCCGCCTAGAGGAACTACTCTTGATCAACGGAGCAGTCCTATCTAAGAATAAACAAGCACAGATTTCACACGACATCATCTCGACGACGGCACTCTCTCGTACGTGCGTACTCCAACAATCACGAATCCCACAACAAGACTTCTACGAGCACTTACTTAACGAATAAATAAACTAAATAGAAAAGAACTACTAAAAGAAATAAATAAAGATAAAACTAATTATATATTAAATAAAAATAATATCTCGAAAGTAAGATACAAAGAACTATACCGAACTCCGAGAAGACTCCGGAAGCCCGAGAGAGCTCTCACTCTACTCTACTCTACTCTAACTCCCAAAGGTACTACTCAACTAAACTAATGAACACTTGGATGAAGTGTGATGGTGCGAGTTGCTTCGGAGGCCGAGGGAGCATGATCACCTCTGTTCTTCATGAGAAACCATAAGTCGAGCTATACCATCCTGTGACTTTGAGATTATCAATCAATTGTGCTGCAAGTTTCATAAACCAACTTGTGCTCTGTGTAGTTCACAACTTCCTCACCTCTGAACGGAAAACATTCTCTAGTAGGAATCAGCTACGATCTACATTCTGCAATCATGACTGAGAAACTGATGGCATGCAGTGTGTATACTTCAACGATTCTCGTTTGCCACAGTTTATGCATGGATAATTCTAGCTCTCCTCTGGTGGTAACAATGAGCCATCCGAAACTTGCTACAGGATTCTGTCATATCCCCATTCAGGTACCCATCATAGCTCTCTTGCCTGTTGACGCGCATGTCATGTCATATTTACATAATGTTTTTGCTAACTGATTGTAAAATGAGAACATCCATCGATTAAAAGTTGGGTCTTGAAAACCTTGAAAAAATAATATTCTTTAATCAAAACTCCTGTACTAACTGCCAACAATTTTTCCAAGTAGTATTCGATCCCAATCATCCAGATATTAGTCCTCTGGCAGCTTGCTTAGTAATCCCACTAATATGGTTTGACTCTACTTCCAGTAGGTCTTCTCTTCTTAGTACTTAGTGACAGTGCCTTATCATCCATACCGTTCCTTGTTCAACTAAGCACTCATACCCCTTTTTTTTTCTATCTAATAAATACTTGATTCCTCTGTACTTCAAATCTTCTGGTTGGCTCCCATGAAAAAACTTCGCATTGTCCATGTACACTAATAACTGATCCATTCCGAGTTTAGTAGGCATGCTTTGCACATTGAGCTATAAGTACATATATTCTTGTCCTTCGGTCTCAATTAATTGCTGGATATTTGAGACTTCATACAGGCACGCACTTTCTGCTGCATGATCTAACCCTCTAAGAAAATAATATTTGACCCTCAATGTGAGACCGTCTCAAATCCAATAAGTCAGCTTACACTTAAAACCATCATTCTGTTACAAATTGAGTTTCTTCAGTCAAGAAATTTTTATACCTGAGTAACTGAATCTCCCATGATAATTGAATCCAATATGCGTCAAACTTCAAATATACGTCTTCACCGTAGGCTAAAACGATATGGTGAGCGCTAGGCTCCCGTGCCTGAACATTAGAATATATATAAACACCAACAAGAAGGGAGAAGATAAAAGGAGAGCGAATATAGGGTTTCATGTGCACAATGTATAATACAGCTAGGCGAAATTCAGTCTTTAGATGGATGTACAGTAGAGGTGAAAGAAGGGCCTGAGAACAGAACTAGTGTCGTTTTTGCGTCCACTTAAGCAAGCATTCAGCATGAGCCTATTTTTAAGACTTCTTCCATGAACATATCCTGATTCATAAATGAAGGAGTAAATTTCATAGTGATAATAAGAGCCTCAGTAGCACCTGAGATCCTGGTTTTGACTCCCCGTAGGAGCGAATTTTCAAGGATTTAACGGCGTTATGCTTTCAGTGGTAGGTAATGTGGCCGTCGACAGCGAGGCGGTAATGGTGTTGTCAATCTCGAGGATTTGCCGGCTTAGTCTTCGAAGATGCTTTAAATCCTTGAAAATTCGCTCCCACGGGGAGCCAAAACCAGGATCTCAGGTGCTACTGAGGCTCTTATTATCACTATGAAATTTACTCCTTCATTTATGAATCAGGATATGTTCATGGAAGAAGTCTTAAAAACTGGCTCATGCTGAATGCTTGCTTAAGAGGACGCAAAAAACGACACTAGTTCTGTTCTCGGGCCCTTCTTTCACCTCTACTGTACATCCATCTAAAGACTGAATTTCGCCTAGCTGTATTATACATTGTGCACATGAAACCCTATATTCGCTCTCCTTTTATCTTACCCCTTCTTGTTGGTGTTTATGTATATTCTAATGTTCAGGCACGGGAGCCTAGCGCTCACCATATCGTTTTAGCCTACGGTGAAGACGTATATTTGAAGTTTGACGCATATTGGATTCAATTATCATGGGAGATTCAGTTACTCAGGTATAAAAATTTCTTGACTGAAGAAACTCAATTTGTAACAGAATGATGGTTTTAAGTGTAAGCTGACTTATTGGATTTGAGACGGTGTCACATTGAGGGTCAAATATTATTTTCTTAGAGGGTTAGATCATGCAGCAGAAAGTGCGTGCCTGTATGAAGTCTCAAATATCCAGCAATTAATTGAGACCGAAGGACAAGAATATATGTACTTATAGCTCAATGTGCAAAGCATGCCTACTAAACTCGGGATGGATCAGTTATTAGTGTACATGGACAATGCGAAGTTTTCATGGGAGCCAACCAGAAGATTTGAAGTACAGAGGAATCAAGTATTTATTAGATAGAAAAAAAAAGGGGTATGAGTGCTTAGTTGAACAAGGAACGGTATGGATGATAAGGCACTGTCACTAAGTACTAAGAAGAGAAGACCTACTGGAAGTAGAGTCAAACCATATTAGTGGGATTACTAAGCAAGCTGCCAGAGGACTAATATCTGGATGATTGGGATCGAATACTACTTGGAAAAATTGTTGGCAGTGAGTACAGGAGTTTTGATTAAAGAATATTATTTTTTCAAGGTTTTCAAGACCCAACTTTTAATCGATGGATGTTCTCATTTTACAATCAGTTAGCAAAAACATTATGTAAATATGACATGACATGCGCGTCAACAGGCAAGAGAGCTATGATGGGTACCTGAATGGGGATATGACAGAATCCTGTAGCAAGTTTCGGATGGCTCATTGTTACCACCAGAGGAGAGCTAGAATTATCCATGCATAAACTGTGGCAAACGAGAATCGTTGAAGTATACACACTGCATGCCATCAGTTTCTCAGTCATGATTGCAGAATGTAGATCGTAGCTGATTCCTACTAGAGAATGTTTTCAGTTCAGAGGTGAGGAAGTTGTGAACTACACAGAGCACAAGTTGGTTTATGAAACTTGCAGCACAATTGATTGATAATCTCAAAGTCACAGGATGGTATAGCTCGACTTATGGTTTCTCATGAAGAACAGAGGTGATCATGCTCTGTCCTGAAGTTTTTCTTTGATCAGTATCAAGTGCTGATGGAACTTGTATAAACTAGTAAATCTTTCAGTGGACAAATGAGCATAGTGTTTGAGGAAACAGAATGGTAACTGACTTGAGTACTACAGGCGAAACTCAGATTTTGGTGGAACGGTGTGGCTCGACCTGAGATATGTACACAGCTTGCATCCTTCACCTCGAGCTACCGCTACAATTGGTTGAGAAATGCAACAGAACAATGGAAATGAGACTACCATGGAGTAAAAGATATACAAAAAGAAAAGAAAGGGATGGCTTAAGGTACAATAACATGGATTGTCGACAGAATGCGAAGCAATATTGCAGATATGATTGATACACTATGAGATGAAATGAGACACGCAAAATTTGAATCTCGAGGACGAGATTCCCTTATGAGGGAAAGGTCTCTAACGTCCTAAAATTTCGGGTCATTTTTTTTTGTGATTCCTTGCATAGTTTTGTTCTTGAGTGTCGGATATTTTCTTCCAAGATTTCTAAAGCTCACTGCACCTTGAGCTCTATTTATGATTTTTATTTGATTTATTTGAGCTTTAATATCACCTTTTTTTTTTTTTGAGATTACACAGTACAACTCAGACACTCACAACGCACGCACACTCACCCCTATGAACACACGTACGCAAACCCTACCCCTATGAGCATCTTCGAAGACTGAGCCGGCAAATCCAGAGATACGAAGCTTTAATATCACTTGAAATATCCTTTAACAATGATCAGTAAGCTGCACGTACTTGGATCATCTAGTAGTCCAATAATAAGTCCAGAACCTGTCCAGCCCATTAGTGATTTAATCATTTTAGCCCATTAGGAAATTAATAATTATTCAGTCCATGCCGTAGGACACCATGCTACTAGTGTGCAGGCTGCTGAACAGCTGAGCGCCGCTTGCCGTTGGCCTTTGACGGCGTAAACCCCAGACTAATCCATTTGCCTCGCTGTCCAGCTGCATGCCTGACCCGTCGCACCCAAGCATCGTCGTAAATAGCATTGTACTGAATCTTACTTTTAGTTTTCATGTAGTGAAAAACAAGCCAAAAACATTTGCAGGAATTCAATGTGTGATGGCTAGGAAGCAAGAGGAAGAGAAGATGACGGAAGAAAGAATAATATGGATGAATCAAATGTAGAGGACAAGGGGAAGATTGACCTCAATTTTTTGGCAACAGGGTATAGTTGATCCATCCTTATTGATGATCCTGGGATCACATTCTGAATTTCTTTAGCAACAGAGTATAGTTCACTGGATGTGGAGGTTGTATGGTACACCGTACAGATTATAGTTCACTGAATGTGGAGGCTCCCATACAAATTGTTGGTTTAATTAACGTGTTTTTGTTACCCACTTAAACTACATTATAAACTCTACATTGTAAATATCATTTTTTTAAAGACATTGTAAATATCGTTGAGTCTTTTAGACACGTACTTGCATTGGTACTAGTCATTAGAAATGTTTTAGCGGATGACAGCCCCTAGAATCCTGAAAACCACGTCCTGCGTCGTCTGTATTTTCCAAAACATGGCTCACACGCACTGCTACCTCAAGATCATGTGATTAGTGCGGTGAAAATGGTCCAATTTAATCAGTCAGGCTCGCCCAAAAAGGATGATTCCTTGACGGCAGACTAAATTACCCCTTATTTCTTGGGGCCATTTCGTTTTTACTCCTGCTTTATTTTCCAATTTTAATTTTATTTGTGAAATTTAGGGTTTGTGATTTTACTTCTGAAATTTTTAAAACGAAGACAAAGTGGTAAAACCGCAATGGGACAATTTCACGCTTCAGTTTTAAAAACCAAGAATAAAATCATAAAGTTAAAAAAAAGATAAAATTGCAATTGAGAGTAAAGTAGAAACACAATTATTTAATTTAATCCCTTATTTCTTTCGTTCCCGACTCGCGTGTCGTCTCCCTCCCCGCCGCCGCGCTGCTCCTCCACTTCCGCCGCCCACCCACCGCCTCCGTCGCGCCGCTCCCGCACTTCCGCCGCGCGGCTCCCGCCCACCGGCCGACTACGCCGCGCGGCTCCCGCCCACCCGCCGACTACGCCGCGCGTCTCCTCACCAATCGAATCACCCCGCCTCCTCCCAATCGCCGCTCGCTACCTAACGCCACGCCTTTCCGAGCGCCGCCGCCGCCTTCAGCTTTCGCCAGCTTGCACCGCCGGCTGCTGCAGGTCCCCGACCTGCCTTCTCACGGCGCCCCCCCCCCCCCCCCCTTCTCCGTCTCGTCCATCAGCTCCCTTACCACCGCGGCCACCTCCTCCGGCGGGACCGTCCCGTCCGACCGCGCGCGGGGGGGCAGGGCCAGCCCGAGGTTCTCCGACGGCACGGCTGCGTTCATCTGCTGCTCCCGTTCCGCCTTCCAGCGGCGCCAGGTACTCACGGCACCTGATCTGATGTGTGTTCTCTCCTTCTCCCTCTCTCTGTTCTTCCAATTCGCTCCCAATTCTTTCATATGGTCTGCAGTCTGTCAATAAGTGATGAACAAATATCTGCAATCTGTCAATCTCCCAATTCTTGACGTCCGTAATATATTTCCCATGTTAATCATATTGTCTGCAATCTGTCAGTTTCAGGGGGATTCAGTATACCTGAGATAAATGATGAACAAATATCTGTTTAGCAGGGAAATCCAGGAATTAGCCGTTGCAGCTGCTACCTGTTCTGTCAATCAGTGACTTTGCTTCGCTTCTGTTCGGTGAGTCCGGGCCCTGCTCCGACTCTTCTTCTTCTGCATACTAGCAGGATGCCCGTGCTTTGCCACGGTTAAAAAAACGGGGAATAATCCATAACTGTAAACACTCTGTTGCACTACACAATACGGATAATTACAACAAAATCAAATGTTTGGATAACCTTAAAAAAACAGCAATTACACAGAATCAGTACTAAGATGGCATCAAAGTATCTCAAGTGTTCCAAGGTTGATTGAAACTTCAGACTGTCCTCTCGTGTGGCCTGTTGTTACATTGTTTCATTGTGCATCAAAGTATCAGCAAGACTATCATATCGTTTCATTGTGCTTAAATGGAAAAAAACTTATATAGATAGTATATTAAACTATATGAATAAGATCATGGTACCAACTGATCTACTATTACACAGTATCAAAATGATCTTGGTCAAACTTTACACTTTACAATGTTACAGGAGAACAAATGATACTATTAAGTGGTAGTACTTTCGGTTACAGATATATTATACAATAATAGCAATAAAATCAGCTCGGGGGGTGAAGAAAAAAAGGTTTTTGTTCTTTGAAACTCGAAAAGGTGGAGCAAGTAGAGGTCTACATGTACACGAATACTAAGCTGCCCAATGCACTCAATTTTGAAAAGTTTGCAGTTTGAACTCAACCATTGATGAAAGAAAAACTCAAATTGAACACGGCAAGTGTTATTTTCAAATTACATCAAACAATTGACAGGCATGTAAGAAACTGGAGAAGGTTACCAATGACCACAGTTTACCATTTTGATCATCAAAGCTATAAATTAATTTTGATCATTATTTCTACTGTATGCGTTTGAAGACTGTGGATCGAAAAGTATTGAGTTGAGTTAAGCAGGAATAAGAATGGGAAAATGAAACTTGCCTTTGTGCTAGCAAGATGTCGGACACGATCAACAGCAGCACCTCCAGTTCCAGCCATTCGATAGAGCTAGCCAGCGCCCTGCACAAGATGCCGGGATGCAGATGCCACAACTTAACACTTCCGTCAGTGATATCTTAACAGTTCAAATATCAAACTGAAATCTCCTGGAAAAGGAAAATAAGAAAGAGCATCATTTTGGTCTATTAATGAATAGTTGTGACTGCAAACCATGATCAGTGCAACCTGTTCAATGTTCGTTAGATAATCCTGTTATTCAGAGCATAGATGATTTATTAGTTTATTTTTTCTTATACTAAATTGCAAGGCAAGATATTTCTCAAGCATCATGATCAAAGATGCAGTAGTAATTTCATTGTTCAGCAGCAGATGCAAGATTGGGATGTTTAGTTAACGTTGGTTTGTGTATTAATCATTAGCATTCTGAAAAACTAACAGTACAGTAGTGTTCTCAGATCAAGCATAGAACATATATAATTTGATTGCTTCAACTCATCAGCTATGCTTGCAATTCAGAAAGAAAACAAATCTTCACTACTACGACATGGAAGTTTGAATTAAACTGATATGGTTAATAACTTTTGTGCGTTGGATAAAAATGATCTTCCTCCCTGACCCTTGCCACCTTGCGCATCTGCATCATGCCGGCCTCCTGCCGTGCTTGTCCCACAGATGTGCTTAGGCCTTTCATCGAGCAACTGTCGAACAGAAGTTTTAAAAGGGTGAACAGAGCAGAGGAAGGAGCTAGAACGCACCAGGTTAGTGTTTCTGTTAGGAATTGGTGGTGTTCATGGCTAGCTGTGTGCATCTCGCATCGTCGGGTCAGGGCCCTTCTCTCTACACCTGCCCGTTGCTATTACCAAGCTTTGGGCAGCTCTCCATGGCTGTTTCGGGGACCCGGAGGACGGAGCAGCCGGGGCTGCGCGGCCTGGCGTGCTCAACGGGGGTGATAGGCTGGGGCACGGCGCGCTCGACTGGGCGGAGCGGAGCAGGTGGCGGGGCTCGAAGCTTCTCGTTGAGGCGCTCGGGTGAAGGAGCAGCGGCGCGTGGGGGAGGAGACTGGTACGGCGTGACTGGTAGGGAGTGGTGATGGTAGGGCCTCACCTGCGCTTGGCTGCGGGAGGAGAGCGGCCCCGGGATGGCGAGGACGACGAGAGGGAGCGGGAGCGGGACCTCGAGCGCGAGCGGTACGAGACGGAGCCGGAGGAGATGGAGCTGGACACGGAGCGGAAGGAGCATCCCGACGAGGAGAGCAAGGCGGAACGGCCGCGCCGAGGCTTCGCCATCGTCCCTGGCGGCGGCGGCGGCTGCCGGGCGAGCGGGGTTGGGCTAGGGTATTGAGCGGGGAAGGGGGCGGGAGGGAGGGGACGGGACCCACCTGTCGGCGCCGAATACTGTAGCAGAGGAACATCACACGGCGGACGACAGGGCACTCACCACGAACTCCGTTTTTTATGTATGGTAAAGATGTCTGCCGTGAACTAGAGCGATTAGTAGGTCTGTTCTGATGGATTGAATTGGCTGCGTGCATAGGGTAGACTGGTTGCTAGTCAGTTTGGCAAGTGCTCTTGGGCGTTAATCGGGCTTCAAGGCTGCCTGATTGGCTCTGAAAGTTCTCGAGCATCATAATTAGTTGAACAAATTGGTCCCATGGATAACTGGATATAGTGTCCCTTCCGTCAGTTAATTTCACGTCCTCATGCAGTCTCATGGATAACTGTAACAAATTTTCCGTCAGTTTTGGTACATACATACTCTTGAGTACAGAATGTGTGGAAATGCTTGTCATGCATATTCAGTCCAGTACAAAATGGAGGATCTGATGTGTGCTCCCCTGAAATTCTTTCAATTTGTTGTTCTCATGTGTGTTCCCCTGAAATTCTTCAGGATCCATGGGCTCCAAGGAGGACGCCATGCGCGCTAAGGAGGAAGGCAGAGGGGGGCGCGGGGGACGCGGCGCAGGAAGAAATGGCGGCCGTGGTGCCGCAGCAACCAGTGGCGGCCGTGGTGCCATGGTGGTGCACAGTGGCGGCTGTGGTGCGGCTGCTAGCAGCGGCGGCCGTGCTGCGGCAGCGAGCACTAGCGGAGGCCCTCCTACACGAACTTCATCTGGTGACGGCATTGAAGAGGAAGAGAAAGAAAAGGAAACAATGGGAATGGTGAGGATTGCTTGCTCACTGCTGTGAAAAATAAAATGTGTCTGTTATTTCAGTATGCTGTCATAATTTCTGTATGGTCTCTGAAATTATTTCATCAAATCAGCACTGCATAGTTTTCTGAAAAATGGAATGTGTCTGTTACTTCCACCAGGACATGGATTGTCATCGTCTCTGAAAATGGAATGCGTCTGTTTTCTGGAATA
This sequence comes from Eragrostis nindensis, assembly GCA_012490785.1. NCBI lineage: Eukaryota > Viridiplantae > Streptophyta > Magnoliopsida > Poales > Poaceae > Eragrostis > Eragrostis nindensis. Next base: position 69,169 of record JAAXCT010001804.1, read on the forward strand.
ATATGTGCTCACTGATTTGGACTTGTGAATAATTGTTGTTCTCGGATAGGAACTGAAAATGCTCACATGTTTCCAGTGAGTGAAATATGTGCTAGTAACCTGCACTTGAGATTGACCATAACCAATTCTGTGTTAGTACCATGTAGCAATCTATGCTAGCACTTGTGAAAGCAATTCTTACCTAGCTTAGTTTGGTTGACATGCTCCTGTAGGTCAGAGCGTAGCTATGAGCAGTTGTTTATTTGTTCCTGTAATTTAAGTGGATTAGGTAGCATCTGTAGGCCACTTCAGCAGTAGCACCTGTAATTTAAGTGGATTAGGTAGCATCTGTAGGTCACTTCAACTAATGTTCGATCAGTTCGACCATGTTCACTAGATGTCCTGTCTATCAAGATGAACACAGTAACCTGACATGTTATTTTGCATGGCTAAAATATTATAGGCATAAACTAGGCTTGGTATTTCAATTTTTTAGCATTAGCATGGTTATGAAATCTGTCAAATCCTTTTGGTTCTTATGTACTATATTTTCATTATAGCGTGTTTATACTTAAATCCATAAGTGAATAAATCTTTTTGATAAATGGTAGTTACCCAAGTCGAACTGCTAGAATTGGAGTCTCTTGTAGCGAAGTTGACGCAAAGCAAAGATGATATCACGTTAAAGGTTTGTAGCTATTCTGTTTATCCTTTGTTTTCATGGAATATTAAATTTGCAGCAAGCACAAGATTAGATATAAGTTTTCAATCAATGATCTTTGATTGTTATCATTTTCATTTATGTAGCTTTCAGATGTGGCAGCAATTGAGTCAGGTCATGGAGATGATGTTATGCTTGAGTATGAATTGCGTTCACAAAATGCAAAAGTGCTAATGGAAGAAGCCAGAAAGGAAAGGAAACAACTCCTTAATGAAATATTGGTGAGTTCAAGCAATTCTCTCTCACACAACTCTCACAGGTGAATTGAAGCTGCAGGTTTTCAAACTCTTTATTTGTAGTCCTAAGTACATATGCTAATGAGGCTCCGATTGAGCCGGCATTACAGGCCACGATGGCCCTAAACTCTAGCACAAGACACAGCACCTGCCGTGCACAAACTACTGTTAGGAATATCCTTATATTTCTAGAATGTTTCTGGACTGCTTTTAGAGGGTTTCTAGAATACTATTGACAAAGACGAGGTTTACCAGATAACATTCACCCCCTAAACCCTGTGCATCAACTTGGATTTGATTTGCACATAGCTCCTGTAACTTCACTCACCCTAATGCCTTTGTCAAAATGTCTGCGAGCTGGTCGTGTGTGGCAACAAAATTTGCCACCAATGCTTCCTTCTTCCACGCACTCCCTGACGTAGTCGTAGCTGATGCCGATGTGTTTGCTCCGCTCATGGAAGACGGGATTCTTTATAAGACCAAGGGCAGACTGATTGTCCACCCACAGCTCGACATGCTTAGCTTCTCCTCCCTTGAGATCGGCGAGCAGCCAAGCCATTTAGACGGCCTGCGTAGCCGCTAAGCTTGCGGTGACATACTCTAATTCGAGCGCCACCACATGCTGCTTAGAGATTGCCAGCACACTCGGCTACAGCCGAGGAAGACGAGCACTCCTAGGTGCTCTTGCTTGTTTCAATGTCGCCGACGAGATCACTATCGTTGTACGCCACTAATTTTGCCTCGCATGTCCGGACAGGAAGAAGCAGCCGAGTGAGATTGTCCCGACAATGTAGCGCAGAATGCGCCACACCGCAACCAAATGCTCGGTGGTAGGCCGTTCCATGAATCGACTCACCACTCCAACCAATTAGCTGAGATCGGGACAAGAATGCACAAGATACGTTAAGATGCCGACGATGCGTCGGTACTAAGTTGCGCCGACCTCGTGTGCCGTGTTGTCGCAACCCAGCTTCAACCAATTAGCTGAGACTGGGATTGCAATCCCTCATCCCGGCCATCTCCCATGGCGATTCCGCTTCTGCCTTGCTGGACTTCAATGCTGAGGTAGAATGAGAGTAACCTGAGGTCACTCATCCCGAAACTGGCCTTCATCTCCTCCATGAAGTGCTTAATTTCACATGTGGCCAACCCAATAATCACTAGTTCGCCGACGTAGTCGCCGACGAGTACATCGAGTAGTCGATCGCCGCCATAGTCTGCACGTACACGGCTTGGTCCTGCGAGCTCTGCTAAACCTGAGCCGCCTTAGAGTGGAGTTGAGCTTGGCGCATGCGGTGCTTAACGGAGCCTGTACAATGCCTTCCTCAAGCGCATGACCTTGTCCTCTTCTCCAGCGACGACAAAGCCCGGAGGCTGCTCGACGTAGACCTCCTCACTGAGATCACCATTCCAGAACGCCGTACGTGTGATGGCGGGGCACCCTTTGTGTGCTGCGATGGTGAGCAGCAAGCAGACGAACTCCATGCGAGCAAGAGGGGCGAAAACTTCATCGAAATCAACCCTGGCTTTTGCGACGTAGGCATGTCTTGTGTTTCACCATGGCACCAGCCTCATCTTTCTTCAGCTTGTACACCCACTTCACCAGAATCGGACGGTGGCTAGCCGGCAGCGTGATCAGCTCCCATGTACGGTTCTCCTCCACCGACTTCATCATGTCGATCATCGCATGTTGCCAGGCTTTGATCTTGGCCGCCTCCGATAAGTTTCCCGACTCCCTTGTTTCGCTCAGCACGGCCATTCTCGAACACCACCATCACCAAGTACTGCATCAATTGCACGGTACCTCACCTGGGAGTCGCCATGGAACGCGTCGAGGCGCGCCGAGTCATTCGATAGCGGCATGACAAACTTTGGTTGTAGCTCGGTGTCGTTGTCCGCGGCGTGGCAGGAGTGCAGCGTGTGCTGCACGACTTCCTCATCACCCCTGGCAGCGGCTGGTGGAGTACCGGCGCATACAACATTTCGTTGCACAAGCTGTTCGACCGTGAAGTCTCCTCGGCTCGTCGTCGCGCCGCCGTCTTCTTCCTCCCACTCCCAGGCAGCATCCTCTGTCGGTGGTCGGGTTGTACAGGCGGTATGCAAGCCGTGCTCCGGTCATCCAGCTTCTTTAGTTGCGGCTGCACATTCTTGGTGTAGGCGACGCAGCCGAACGTGCGCACACACCAACACAAGCAGTAGCGTCGGCTCCCCGTCGTTCTCTTGTCTGCCACTAGAGAGCGCTCGATGCCTTGCGATCCCGCGCCCAGTGGCCCTTGCCACAATTGTGGCACTTGTCGTCGGCGCACAGTATGGCCTTGCCCTTCTTCCTCGGCGCCCGCTCCTATCGATCCTCAATCGCCTTCAGCCGCGTGGTGACTAGTGATGGCAATTCCACCAGCGGGTCCCGCACCCGACGGGTGCCGGCGCGGGTGATGTTTTCCGCCCGCGGATGGCACCCGCACTCGACCCGCAGTGACACGGGCGTGGGCACGGGTGTCTTCGCCCACCCGCGGGTGACCCAATGGCGCCCGAGATCACAGCCCAACTGGCGCTGAGAACAGACAGGCCACCGCAACCCAACTTCCACTCGCCTCCCACCGCAGCCCAACTCTACCTCGCCAGTCGCCACCCAGCCAATCGCTCTCGATTCCCCGCTCTCGCTCTCGCCAATCGCCACCGCCATGAACTGCGCCGCCTCACTACCGAGTGCGCGACGCGCGGCGAGGAAGGGAGACGCCGGGCGCGCGGCTCCGCTCCTTCGTGGCCGTGCCAGCGCTCCTTTCCCGTCGCCGGCCGGCCAACCTTTGGTGGAGCCGTGGAGGCGCGCGGTTCGCTCCTTCGTCGCCTCTGCGCTGTGGCCGCTTGGCTACTGCTCTGCAGGAAGGCATCACGCAGCAGCAGCAGCACGCGGCAAGCTCGGCCACGCGGCGTTCGCGGGTACAACCGCGGCAAGCACGGCCATCACGTGGAGATGGATTGACAGAGGCAAGATTTGTTTTATTTGAGTTCTTGTTTGAAGATTGCATAAATTCCGATGTAGATTGGAATTTGGAGTTCTCGCCCTCGCCAATCGCTCATCTAATCTTAGTTTTTGTCGAAGACACCAGAAGGGATTGCAAAAATGAGATTTATTTACTGAATTTGAATTTGGGACATGTGTTTTCGTGCTTATTATTCTAGACTCGACGTGCACCCGACACCAGACCCGGCGGGCGCGGGTGCCAAATTTCACCCGCGGGTGCTGGCGCTAGATTTCACCCGATGCATTTTTCTTCACGAGCGGGCGTTTGCCTCACCGACCCGAACCCGACCCGTTGCCATCCTAGTGGTGACCTCTTCCAGCGAGAGCTCGGACAGCTCGAATTTGGTCGGCACGACTCGCGGGAGCTTTTCAATTGCTCGCTACTCGTCAATCTCCCTATTGCCACCAGCGAGGACAGGTACAATGCAGTCGCAGAATACGATGTTCCCGAACTCCTTATGGAGCTGCTGCGCCTTGGCCTTCCTCGACCGGTTCGCGCATGGTCGCCAGCTTGTCCCACGCCTCGTTCGTCGTCCTCTTCCTCCCCAGTGTGGAGATAAACTCCGGCAGCACAGGCAGAAGAAGAAAGTGAGCGCTCACCACACAGCATGGTTTTTGCAGCAACTGAGCTGCTGCGGAGTGGAGCTTTGCTTTCTATTATATAGTCAAGAAAGGTTGAAAGTACAACAACTACCATACCTACTACCTTTCCCATACTTCTTGCTTATAAAAGCACCATGCCTCTATTCTACTAGCTGCCCTTTCCTCTGCTTGTACGGGTGTCATTACTATGGGCGTGAGCACCATGCCTAGTAACTCCTATCACCGCAGCAACTAAACACTACTGCAACTATGGCAGCCCATTTTGGCGACAAAACTTAATTACTCAAAATGCTCCCCTAAACCAACATTAGTGCAGCAGGATTATCAAGAACTGCAATGCAAATTACTTACCTTATATCCATCCAAAGAACTCTCCACAAGTTCTGATACTTCCATGAAGATATCACCTTGGGAAGCATCAGGGCTAAAAACCCTGTCGTAGGTGAAACCTAAATATTAAAAAAAAATTGTAGTCAGTGTCAACAATACTATTAACAAACCATTGATTGCAAAAATAAAATAAATGTAAAAATAACCTTTATTTTGGAACTCAATGCAGCGGTCATCTTCTGGAAATGAGATCAAGGGCCCAGCACTATTTGCATCATCAAGACTTGGTCTAACTCGACAGAAGACTCTTATATTTCCTTTTATTTCCTGCAAATAAAATTGCATCAATATTTGTAGAAAGAAAAAAAGTTCAAAAACCATAATGCCGTCAAACTAATGAATAAAATAGCTTGTCATATCATCCTCCTTTATTACGTCAAACTAATGAATGAAATAGCATGTTTTATGTGATCTTGTAAACCTAGTGCTCTGTCAGTAACCATTGAGTCCTAGTGTCGAGTTCAGTTAGTTCCAGTGCTTTCAGTTTCGTCAGTCTGTTCTGTTAGTATGTCCTAGTCTTCTGGTTTTGCCGAGTTTTGAGTAGATAGTAGTGTGCACTGCGTCGTGTTCTAGAGTTTAGGGCCGTCATGGCCTGTAGTGCCGGCTCAATCGGAGCCTCATTAGCATGTACTTACGACTATAAATAAAGAGTGAGAAAACCTGAAAACGCCTGCAGCTTCGTCGCAGCACCAAACCACTTCGTGTCGTGTCTGTGTGACTTGTGAGCGAGAGAATTGCCTGATTCTACCAACAACATCCGGGTCATGGCGATGCCACCTCCTCCTCCGCGCACGCTTCCTCCCACCCATCCAACACTGGGTCAGTCGCTGGTGATGGATCGCGCGGAGTATCGCTGGGGTAGAGGGTGTCTCAACGCAGCGAGCGCTACCTTCATCGTAGACGACCTTCTCCCTTCCCTGCTCCCCGTCGCCACGGTACTACAACATCGTCGTGCAGCGAGTGGTGCGGGAGGTGAGCGAGCATTTCCCGCAACTGACCAAGACCAATTACGCCAATTGGTCGACGATGATGAAGGTGATGTTAAGCGCTCACAGCCTCTGATCGGCGATTTAGTGCGGCACAGACGACGAGCAAGAGGATCAAATGGTGATGGAAGCCATAGTTCGCGGCGTCCCATTGGAGATGGCGTCCTCTCTGGCGAAGAATGCCACGGCCAAGCGCGCGTGGGACTCTTTGGCGGAGACCCGCCTTGGATCCGATCGCGTCCGCAAGGCCTCGGCGAGTACGACGACATCTTCCGCGATGGCAAGTCGATCGATGACTTCGCACTGCGGCTAACTACCCGATAAGGTCGTCACCAAGTACTTACGAGTCGTCCCCAAGAGGTTTGCCCATATCGTTGTTTCAATTGAGACTCTCCTTGACTTGTCTGACTCTGTCTCTTGAGGATGTGATCGTGTGGCCAAAAACAGCGAAGGATCGCTACAATGTCTACGAGGCTCCAGCGGCCGAGACCGACAGTCGCTAGGTCGAAGAATGCGGCTCCAAATCTGCGAGTAACAAGACCAGTGGCATTGGCCACAAGCGCCCATGGAGGAAGGTGGTGGACGGCGGAAGCAGCGGCAGCGGTGCGAGTGGTGGCAAGGACAATGCCCTCTTCGACGACCGCAAAAAGGATACTGGGCCAAGGAGTGCCGTCAGCCTCGACGTGATCAAGCCCACCAAGCGTGTGTAGAAGACGAGGAGACCCTGCTAATAGCGCACCTGACGGCTCTCAATGACGAGCCCAAGCCGCCGCCACCAGAGGAGCTGCATTTCAACAAATCGCGCAGGCAAGTATGCCTCAGCATCACCAACTCCGACGAGCATGTGGAGGGGAGGTACCTCGACACGGGCGCGATAAGCCACATGACGGGGCGTGCTGATGTCTTCTCCAGCTGAATCGCGCCGTGCAGGGCACCGTGCGTTTCGGGGACGACTCAGTTATGGACATCGCCCATCACGGCACCGTGCCGGCAAGAACATCATTAGCGTCGGCCAATGGATGAGGCAGGCTGCAAGGTGCAAGGTACATCGTGACGCAAGCCGGCTTTACAGCATGAAGCTCGACGTTGCGCGTCCCCACTGTGTTCGAGCGAACCACCACGACACCACTTGCGCTGGCACGCGCGGTTTGGGCACATTGGCCGGAGGAGCATGGTGCGTGGGCTGCCACCTATGGATGATGCCGCCGGAATCTGCAACACATGCTTCATCACCGAGCACCGCCGTGCCCCATTCCCCGCATAGGCCAAGTACCACAACGAGGAATTGCTGGACCTGGTCCATGGAGACCTGTGCGGTCCAATCAGCCCGGCGTCGATGCCCGCCGCTACATGTGGCTAGTGCTCTTGGTGACGAAGAGTGATGCGGCGGCGGCACTCAAGAAAGTGAAGGCAAGAGCGGTCGCCCGATCCGTGTGCTGCGCACAGACAATGGTGGTGAATTCACCGCCGGCGAGTTTGCAAAGTACCGAGGGGACCAAGGGATTCAGCGCCACTTCTCCGCGCCCTACGCACCGGAGCAGGCATCGCCAAACGCCGAAACTAGTTGATCCTCTCCACCGCGCGCACGTTGCTGATGCAAAGGAACATAACGCCGCGATTCTGGGGAGAGGCTGTCACCACCGCCGTGTACCCTGCTCAATCGCACGCCCACCAAGTCCCTCGATCGCATGACGCCTTATGAGGCCTCGTCGCGGCGCACAAAGGTGGTTGGAACTTGCGCATGTTCGGCTGCGTCGCCTACACCAAGAATGTGCAGCCGCAACTAAAGAAGCTGGACGACCGGAGCACGGCTTGCATACCGCCTGTACAACCCGACCACCGACAGAGGATGCTGCCTGGGAGTGGGAGGAAGAAGACGGCGGCGCGACGACGAGCCGAGGAGACTACACAGTCGAACAGCTTGTGCAACGAAATGTTGTATGCGCCGGTACTCCACCAGCCGCTGCCAGGGGTGATGAGGAAGTCGTGCAGCACGCGCCGCCACTCCTGCCACGCCGCGGACAACGACACCGAGCTACAACCAAAGTTTGTCATGCCGCTATCGAATGACTCGGCGCGCCTCGACGCGTTCCATGGCGACTCCCAGGTGAGGTACCGTGCAATTGATGCAGTACTTGGTGATGGTGGTGTTCGAGGAATGGCCGTGCTGAGCGAAACAAGGGAGTCGGGAAACTTATCGGAGGCGGCCAAGATCAAAGCCTGGCAACATGCGATGATCGACATGATGAAGTCGGTGGAGGAGAACCGTACATGGGAGCTGATCACGCTACCGGCTAGCCACCGTCCGATTCTGGTGAAGTGGGTGTACAAGCTGAAGAAAGATGAGGCTGGTGCCATGGTGAAACACAAGACATGCCTACGTCGCAAAAGCCAGGGTTGATTTCGATGAAGTTTTCGCCCCTCTTGCTCGCATGGAGTTCGTCTGCTTGCTGCTCACCATCGCGGCACACAAGGGTGCCCCGCCCATCACACGTACGGCGTTCTGGAACGGTGATCTCAGTGAGGAGGTCTACGTCGAGCAGCCTCCGGGCTTTGTCGTCGCTGGAGAAGAGGACAAGGTCATGCGCTTGAGGAAGGCATTGTACAGGCTCCGTTAAGCACCGCATGCGCCAAGCTCAACTCCACTCTAAGGCGGCTCAGGTTTAGCAGAGCTCGCATGACCAAGCCGTGTACGCGCAGACTATGGCGGCGATCGACTACTCGATGTACTCGTCGGCGAACTAGTGATTATTGGGTTGGCCACATGTGAAATTAAGCACTTCATGGAGGAGATGAAGGCCAGTTTCGGGATGAGTGACCTCAGGTTACTCTCATTCTACCTCAGCATTGAAGTCCAGCAAGGCAGAAGCGGAATCGCCATGGGAGATGGCCGGGATGAGGGATTGCAATCCCAGTCTCAGCTAATTGGTTGAAGCTGGGTTGCGACAACACGGCACACGAGGTCGGCGCAACTTAGTACCGACGCATCGTCGGCATCTTAACGTATCTTGTGCATTCTTGTCCCGATCTCAGCTAATTGGTTGGAGTGGTGAGTCGATTCATGGAACGGCCTACCACCGAGCATTTGGTTGCGGCGTGGCGCATTCTGCGCTACATTGCCGGGACAATCTCACTCGGCTGCTTCTTCCTGTCCGGAACATGCGAGGCAAAATTAGTGGCGTACAACAATAGTGATCTCGTCGGCGACATTGAAACAAGCAAGAGCACCTAGGAGTGCTCATCTTCCTCGGCTGTAGCCGAGTGTGCTGGCAATCTCTAAGCAGCATGTGGTGGCGCTCGAATTAGAGTATGTCACCGCAAGCTTAGCGGCTACGCAGGCCGTCTAAATGGCTTGGCTGCTCGCCGATCTCAAGGGAGGAGAAGCTAAGCATGTCGAGCTGTGGGTGGACAATCAGTCTGCCCTTGGTCTTATAAAGAATCCCGTCTTCCATGAGCGGAGCAAACACATCGGCATCAGCTACGACTACGTCAGGGAGTGCGTGGAAGAAGGAAGCATTGGTGGCAAATTTTGTTGCCACACACGACCAGCTCGCAGACATTTTGACAAAGGCATTAGGGTGAGTGAAGTTACAGGAGCTATGTGCAAATCAAATCCAAGTTGATGCACAGGGTTTAGGGGGTGAATGTTATCTGGTAAACCTCGTCTTTGTCAATAGTATTCTAGAAACCCTCTAAAAGCAGTCCAGAAACATTCTAGAAATATAAGGATATTCCTAACAGTAGTTTGTGCACGGCAGGTGCTGTGTCTTGTGCTAGAGTTTAGGGCCATCGTGGCCTGTAATGCCGGCTCAATCGGAGCCTCATTAGCATATGTACTTAGGACTACAAATAAAGAGTTTGAAAACCTGCAGCTTCAATTCACCTGTGAGAGTTGTGTGAGAGAGAATTGCTTGAACTCACCAATATTTCATTAAGGAGTTGTTTCCTTTCCTTTCTGGCTTCTTCCATTAGCACTTTTGCATTTTGTGAACGCAATTCATACTCAAGCATAACATCATCTCCATGACCTGACTCAATTGCTGCCACATCTGAAAGCTACATAAATGAAAATGATAACAATCAAAGATCATTGATTGAAAACTTATATCTAAGCTTGTGCTTGCTGCAAATTTAATATTCCATGAAAACAAAGGATAAACAGAATAGCTACAAACCTTTAACGTGATATCATCTTTGCTTTGCGTCAACTTCGCTACAAGAGACTCCAATTCTAGCTTCGACTTGGGTAACTACCATTTATCAAAAAGATTTATTCACTTATGGATTTAATTATAAACACGCTATAATGAAAATATAGTACATAAGAACCAAAAGGATTTGACAGATTTCATAACCATGCTAATGCTAAAAAATTGAAATACCAAGCCTAGTTTATGCCTATAATATTTTAGCCATGCAAAATAACTGTTCATTAATTTTTTTCTCCCAGGTAAACTGCTAGTTATTCTATAATTTATCAGAAGTTTCATGAAAAAGTACTCACTTCCGTCATAGCCTTGCTCAGAACATCCTTCATTTGCAAGTTGAGATCAATAAGTATACGGATTGGCTTTAGTATGCTTGCATTGTGACGCTCAACTTCCTGGTTTAGTTCTTCGATTTTTCCTAGCTGGTTTGAAGTGCAGGTATGTTAAGAAATATTTCTCATAACACAATCTCATGAGAAGATAAAGATCTATTCTTTCTCACCAGTTCTTTGCAATGCATCGTGTTCATACACTTCTCTGCTGCTGGCCCACTTTTTTCTAACTCCACGGTAAGTGCTAACAGGTCGTCGATTGCTGTTTTCAGTGGAACTATCAGATCGTCGATTGCTGTTTTCAGTTGAACTTCTGTGATAATAATACCAGAAATTGGGAATTATACAATATCAAAAGATGTTTCTTCCAGATATATATGCAAGGACTTGTTCGACATGAGCGTACGAGTCATGAGTCATGATAATAAAAGAACATAAAAAGCTTAAGAGCAGCAAACCGATTTGGAAACATTACATGGACCTCCAGCAGCAATCAAAGAAGCAAATATACGATATAAAAAAATAAACCCGTGGCAACGCACGAGCAAATTACTAGTTAATACAATATTAGAAAAAAAAAGAGATTAATGCGACAGTTGATACCACACTTATTGTGCCCAATTTGCCCCACATCAATAAGAAGTTTTCTCATTCTAGGCAAGCAATCATCCTTGAGATTCGCTAACCATTTGACGGTCGCCTCAATCTGCTCATTTTGTTTTTCCTGCAAAAACATATTACCCAGAATTCATGACTGACTATTCAAATTTCCAAAACTCAGTAAGGATTTGATTACAGTATCAGTGAATATTTGTAATAGATCAGAATAAAGGAAACATAAGCTTAACAACTCAGATCTGCATTGCTGACAGTAATTTGGTAAATGAACTGATAAGTTCAACAAAATGTACATGGTACTAACCCAGAACTGGTTATGGTCGAATGCCGGATCAGCAGCTCCTACTTCATCCTCCTCATCACTCGAAGATAAAGCCATCTACAAATGAACATGGTCACGCCATGTACATGTCAGTTTACTAGCACAGATTTCAGTTACTAGCAGTGAAGAGGTAGCATACATGTCAGGTTACTGTGTTCATCTTGATAGACAGGACATCTAGTGAACATGGTCGAACTGATCGAACATTAGTTGAAGTGACCTACAGATGCTACCTAATCCACTTAAATTACAGGTGCTACTGCTGAAGTGGCCTACAGATGCTACCTAATCCACTTAAATTACAGGAACAAATAAACAACTGCTCATAGCTACGCTCTGACCTACAGGAGCATGTCAACCAAACTAAGCTAGGTAAGAATTGCTTTCACAAGTGCTAGCATAGATTGCTACATGGTACTAACACAGAATTGGTTATGGTCAATCTCAAGTGCAGGTTACTAGCACATATTTCACTCACTGGAAACATGTGAGCATTTTCAGTTCCTATCCGAGAACAACAATTATTCACAAGTCCAAATCAGTGAGCACATATTATTCCAGAAAACAGACGCATTCCATTTTCAGAGACGATAACAATCCATGTCCTGGTGGAAGTAACAGACACATTCCATTTTTCAGAAAACTATGCAGTGCTGATTTGATGAAATAATTTCAGAGACCATACAGAAATTATGACAGCATACTGAAATAACAGACACATTTTATTTTTCACAGCAGTGAGCAAGCAATCCTCACCATTCCCATTGTTTCCTTTTCTTTCTCTTCCTCTTCAATGCCGTCACCAGATGAAGTTCGTGTAGGAGGGCCTCCGCTAGTGCTCGCTGCCGCAGCACGGCCGCCGCTGCTAGCAGCCGCACCACAGCCGCCACTGCGCACCACCATGGCACCACGGCCGCCACTGGTTGCTGCGGCACCACGGCCGCCATTTCTTCCTGCGCCGCGTCCCCCGCGCCCCCCTCTGCCTTCCTCCTTAGCGCGCATGGCGTCCTCCTTGGAGCCCATGGATCCTGAAGAATTTCAGGGGAACACACATGAGAACAACAAATTGAAAGAATTTCAGGGGAGCACACATCAGATCCTCCATTTTGTACTGGACTGAATATGCATGACATGCATTTCCACACATTCTGTACTCAAGAGTATGTTTCGGGTCATTTTTTTTTTGTGAGGGAAAGGTCTCTAACGTCCTAAAATTTCGGGTCATTTTTTTTTGTGATTCCTTGCATAGTTTTGTTCTTGAGTGTCGGATATTTTCTTCCAAGATTTCTAAAGCTCACTGCACCTTGAGCTCTATTTATGATTTTTATTTGATTTATTTGAGCTTTAATATCACTTGAAATATCCTTTAACAATGATCAGTAAGCTGCACGTACTTGGATCATCTAGTAGTCCAATAATAAGTCCAGAACCTGTCCAGCCCATTAGTGATTTAATCATTTTAGCCCATTAGGAAATTAATAATTATTCAGTCCATGCCGTAGGACACCATGCTACTAGTGTGCAGGCTGCTGAACAGCTGAGCGCCGCTTGCCGTTGGCCTTTGACGGCGTAAACCCCAGACTAATCCATTTGCCTCGCTGTCCAGCTGCATGCCTGACCCGTCGCACCCAAGCATCGTCGTAAATAGCATTGTACTGAATCTTACTTTTAGTTTTCATGTAGTGAAAAACAAGCCAAAAACATTTGCAGGAATTCAATGTGTGATGGCTAGGAAGCAAGAGGAAGAGAAGATGACGGAAGAAAGAATAATATGGATGAATCAAATGTAGAGGACAAGGGGAAGATTGACCTCAATTTTTTGGCAACAGGGTATAGTTGATCCATCCTTATTGATGATCCTGGGATCACATTCTGAATTTCTTTAGCAACAGAGTATAGTTCACTGGATGTGGAGGTTGTATGGTACACCGTACAGATTATAGTTCACTGAATGTGGAGGCTCCCATACAAATTGTTGGTTTAATTAACGTGTTTTTGTTACCCACTTAAACTACATTATAAACTCTACATTGTAAATATCGTTTTTTTTTAAAGACATTGTTAGACACGTACTTGCATTGGTACTAGTCATTAGAAATGTTTTAGCGGATGACAGCCCCTAGAATCCTGAAAACCACGTCCTGCGTCGTCTGTATTTTCCAGAACATGGCTCACACGCACTGCTACCTCAAGATCATGTGATTAGTGCGGTGAAAATGGTCTAATTTAATCAGTCAGGCTCGCCCAAAAAGGATGATTCCTTGACGGCAGACTAAATTACCCCTTATTTCTTGGGGCTATTTCGTTTTTACTCCTGCTTTATTTTCCAATTTTAATTTTATTTGTGAAATTTAGGGTTTGTGATTTTACTTCTGAAATTTTTAAAACGAAGACAAAGTGGTAAAACCGCAATGGGACAATTTCACGCTTCAGTTTTAAAAACCAAGAATAAAATCATAAAGTTAAAAAAAAGATAAAATTGCAATTGAGAGTAAAGTAGAAACACAATTATTTAATTTAATCCCTTATTTCTTTCGTTCCCGACTCGCGTGTCGTCTCCCTCCCCGCCGCCGCGCTGCTCCTCCACTTCCGCCGCCCACCCACCGCCTCCGTCGCGCCGCTCCCGCACTTCCGCCGCGCGGCTCCCGCCCACCGGCCGACTACGCCGCGCGGCTCCCGCCCACCCGCCGACTACGCCGCGCGTCTCCTCACCAATCAAATCACCCCGCCTCCTCCCAATCGCCGCTCGCTACCTAACGCCACGCCTTTCCGAGCGCCGCCGCCGCCTTCAGCTTTCGCCAGCTTGCACCGCCGGCTGCTGCAGGTCCCCGACCTGCCTTCTCACGCCCCCCCCCCCCCCCTTCTCCGTCTCGTCCATCAGCTCCCTTACCACCGCGGCCACCTCCTCCGGCGGGACCGTCCCGTCCGACCGCGCGCGCGGGGGGGGGGGGGGGGGGGGGGGGGGGCAGGGCCAGCCCGAGGTTCTCCGACGGCACGGCTGCGTTCATCTGCTGCTCCCGTTCCGCCTTCCAGCGGCGCCAGGTACTCACGGCACCTGATCTGATGTGTGTTCTCTCCTTCTCCCTCTCTCTGTTCTTCCAATTCGCTCCCAATTCTTTCATATGGTCTGCAGTCTGTCAATAAGTGATGAACAAATATCTGCAATCTGTCAATCTCCCAATTCTTGACGTCCGTAATATATTTCCCATGTTAATCATATTGTCTGCAATCTGTCAGTTTCAGGGGGATTCAGTATACCTGAGATAAATGATGAACAAATATCTGTTTAGCAGGGAAATCCAGGAATTAGCCGTTGCAGCTGCTACCTGTTCTGTCAATCAGTGACTTTGCTTCGCTTCTGTTCGGTGAGTCCGGGCCCTGCTCCGACTCTTCTTCTTCTGCATATGTCTGCCGTGAACTAGCAGGATGCCCGTGCTTTGCCACGGTTAAAAAAACGGGGAATAATCCATAACTGTAAACACTCTGTTGCACTACACAATACGGATAATTACAACAAAATCAAATGTTTGGATAACCTTAAAAAAACAGCAATTACACAGAATCAGTACTAAGATGGCATCAAAGTATCTCAAGTGTTCCAAGGTTGATTGAAACTTCAGACTGTCCTCTCGTGTGGCCTGTTGTTACATTGTTTCATTGTGCATCAAAGTATCAGCAAGACTATCATATCGTTTCATTGTGCTTAAATGAAAAAAAAACTTATATAGATAGTATATTAAACTATATTAATAAGATCATGGTACCAACTGATCTACTATTACACAGTATCAAAATGATCTTGGTCAAACTTTACACTTTACAATGTTACAGGAGAACAAATGATACTATTAAGTGGTAGTACTTTCGGTTACAGATATATTATACAATAATAGCAATAAAATCAGCTCGGGGGGTGAAGAAAAAAAGGTTTTTGTTCTTTGAAACTCGAAAAGGTGGAGCAAGTAGAGGTCTACATGTACACGAATACTAAGCTGCCCAATGCACTCAATTTTGAAAAGTTTGCAGTTTGAACTCAACCATTGAATGAAAGAAAAACTCAAATTGAACACGGCAAGTGTTATTTTCAAATTACATCAAACAATTGACAGGCATGTAAGAAACTGGAGAAGGTTACCAATGACCACAGTTTACCATTTTGATCATCAAAGCTATAAATTAATTTTGATCACTATTTCTACTGTATGCGTTTGAAGACTGTGGATCGAAAAAGTATTGAGTTGAGTTAAGCAGGAATAAGAATGGGAAAATGAAACTTGCCTTTGTGCTAGCAAGATGTCGGACACGATCAACAGCAGCACCTCCAGTTCCAGCCATTCGATAGAGCTAGCCAGCGCCCTGCACAAGATGCCGGGATGCAGATGCCACAACTTAACACTTCCGTCAGTGATATCTTAACAGTTCAAATATCAAACTGAAATCTCCTGGAAAAGGAAAATAAGAAAGAGCATCATTTTGGTCTATTAATGAATAGTTGTGACTGCAAACCATGATCAGTGCAACCTGTTCAATGTTCGTTAGATAATCCTGTTATTCAGAGCATAGATGATTTATTAGTTTATTTTTTCTTATACTAAATTGCAAGGCAAGATATTTCTCAAGCATCATGATCAAAGATGCAGTAGTAATTTCATTGTTCAGCAGCAGATGCAAGATTGGGATGTTTAGTTAACGTTGGTTTGTGTATTAATCATTAGCATTCTGAAAACTAACAGTACAGTAGTGTTCTCAGATCAAGCATAGAACATATATAATTTGATTGCTTCAACTCATCAGCTATGCTTGCAATTCAGAAAGAAAACAAAATCTTCACTACTACGACATGGAAGTTTGAATTAAACTGATATGGTTAATAACTTTTGTGCGTTGGATAAAAATGATCTTCCTCCTGACCCTTGCCACCTTGCGCATCTGCATCATGCCGGCCTCCTGCCGTGCTTGTCCCACAGATGTGCTTAGGCCTTTCATCGAGCAACTGTCGAACAGAAGTTTTAAAAGGGTGAACAGAGCAGAGGAAGGAGCTAGAACGCACCAGGTTAGTGTTTCTGTTAGGAATTGGTGGTGTTCATGGCTAGCTGTGTGCATCTCGCATCGTCGGGTCAGGGCCCTTCTCTCTACACCTGCCCGTTGCTATTACCAAGCTTTGGGCAGCTCTCCATGGCTGTTTCGGGGACCCGGAGGACGGAGCAGCGGGGCTGCGCGGCCTGGCGTGCTCAACGGGGGTGATAGGCTGGGGCACGGCGCGCTCGACTGGGCGGAGCGGAGCAGGTGGCGGGGCTCGAAGCTTCTCGTTGAGGCGCTCGGGTGAAGGAGCAGCGGCGCGTGGGGGAGGAGACTGGTACGGCGTGACTGGTAGGGAGTGGTGATGGTAGGGCCTCAACCTGCGCTTGGCTGCGGGAGGAGAGCGGCCCCGGGATGGCGAGGACGACGAGAGGGAGCGGGAGCGGGACCTCGAGCGCGAGCGGTACGAGACGGAGCCGGAGGAGATGGAGCTGGACACGGAGCGGGAGGAGCATCCCGACGAGGAGAGCAAGGCGGAACGGCCGCGCCGAGGCTTCGCCATCGTCCCTGGCGGCGGCGGCGGCTGCCGGGCGAGCGGGGTTGGGCTAGGGTATGAGCGGGGAAGGGGGCGGGAGGGAGGGGACGGGACCCACCGTCGGCGCCGAATACTGTAGCAGAGGAACATCACACGGCGGACGACAGGGCACTCACCACGAACTCCGTTTTTATGTATGGTAAAGATGTCTGCCGTGAACTAGAGCGATTAGTAGGTCTGTTCTGATGGATTGAATTGGCTGCGTGCATAGGGTAGACTGGTTGCTAGTCAGTTGGCAAGTGCTCTTGGGCGTTAATCGGGCTTCAAGGCTGCCTGATTGGCTCTGAAAGTTCTCGAGCATCATAATTAGTTGAACAAATTGGTCCCATGGATAACTGGATATAGTGTCCCTTCCGTCAGTTAATTTCACGTCCTCATGCAGTCTCATGTATAACTGTAACAAATTTTCCGTCAGTTTGGTACATACATACTCTGAGTACAGAATGTGTGGAAATGCATGTCATGCATATTCAGTCCAGTACAAAATGGAGGATCTGATGTGTGCTCCCCTGAAATTCTTTCAATTTGTTGTTCTCATGTGTGTTCCCCTGAAATTCTTCAGGATCCATGGGCTCCAAGGAGGACGCCATGCGCGCTAAGGAGGAAGGCAGAGGGGGGCGCGGGGGACGCGGCGCAGGAACAAATGGCGGCCGTGGTGCCGCAGCAACCAGTGGCGGCCGTGGTGCCATGGAGGTGCGCAGTGGCGGCTGTGGTGCGGCTGCTAGCAGCGGCGGCCGTGCTGCGGCAGCGAGCACTAGCGGAGGCCCTCCTACACGAACTTCTTCATCTGGTGACGGCATTGAAGAGGAAGAGAAAGAAAAGGAAACAATGGGAATGGTGAGGATTGCTTGCTCACTGCTGTGAAAAATAAAATGTGTCTGTTATTTCAGTATGCTGTCATAATTTCTGTATGGTCTCTGAAATTATTTCATCAAATCAGCACTGCATAGTTTTCTGAAAAATGGAATGTGTCTGTTAACTTCCACCAGGACATGGATTGTTATCGTCTCTGAAAATGGAATGCGTCTGTTTTCTGGAATAATATGTGCTCACTGATTTGGACTTGTGAATAATTGTTGTTCTCGGATAGGAACTGAAAATGCTCACATGTTTCCAGTGAGTGAAATATGTGCTAGTAACCTGCACTTGAGATTGACCATAACCAATTCTGTGTTAGTACCATGTAGCAATCTATGCTAGCACTTGTGAAAGCAATTCTTACCTAGCTTAGTTTGGTTGACATGCTCCTGTAGGTCAGAGCGTAGCTATGAGCAGTTGTTTATTTGTTCCTGTAATTTAAGTGGATTAGGTAGCATCTGTAGGCCACTTCAGCAGTAGCAGCTGTAATTTAAGTGGATTAGGTAGCATCTGTAGGTCACTTCAACTAATGTTCGATCAGTTCGACCATGTTCACTAGATGTCCTGTCTATCAAGATGAACACAGTAACCTGACATGTATGCTACCTCTTCACTGCTAGTAACTGAAATCTGTGCTAGTAAACTGACATGTACATGGCGTGACCATGTTCATTTGTAGATGGCTTTATCTTCGAGTGATGAGGAGGATGAAGTAGGAGCTGCTGATCCGGCATTCGACCATAACCAGTTCTGGGTTAGTACCATGTACATTTTTGTTGAACTTATCAGTTCATTTACCAAATTACTGTCAGCAATGCAGATCTGAGTTGTTAAGCTTATGTTTCCTTTATTCTGATCTATTACAAATATTCACTTATACTGTAATCAAATCCTTACTGAGTTTTGGAAATTTGAATAGTCAGTCATGAATTCTGGGTAATATGTTTTTGCAGGAAAAACAAAATGAGCAGATTGAGGCGACCGTCAAATGGTTAGCGAATCTCAAGGATGATTGCTTGCCTAGAATGAGAAAACTTCTTATTGATGTGGGGCAAATTGGGCACAATAAGTCTGGTATCAACTGTCGCATTAATCTCTTTTTTTTTCTCATATTGTATTAACTAGTAATTTGCTCGTGCGTTGCCACGGGTTTATTTTTTTATATCGTATATTTGCTTCTTTGATTGCTGCTGGAGGTCCATGTAATGTTTCCAAATCGGTTGGTTGCTGCTCTTAAGCTTTTTATGTTCTTTTATTATCATGACTCATGACTCGTACGCTCATGTCGAACAAGTCCTTGCATATATATCTGGAAGAAACATCTTTTGATATCGTATTAATTCCCAATTTCTGGTATTATTATCACAGAAGTTCAACTGAAAACAGCAATCGACGATCTGATAGTTCCACTGAAAACAGCAATCGACGACCTGTTAGCACTTACCGTGGAGTTAGAAAAAAGTGGGCCAGCAGCAGAGAAGTGTATGAACACGATGCATTGCAAAGAACTGGTGAGAAAGAATAGATCTTTATCTTCTCATGAGATTGTGTTATGAGAAATATTTCTTAACATACCTGCACTTCAAACCAGCTAGGAAAAATCGAAGAACTAAACCTGGAAGTTGAGCGTCACAATGCAAGCATACTAAAGCCAATCCGTATACTTATTGATCTCAACTTGCAAATGAAGGATGTTCTGAGCAAGGCTATGACGGAAGTGAGTACTTTTTCATGAAACTTCTGATAAATTATAGAATAACTAGCAGTTTACCTGGGAGAAAAAAATTAATGAACAGTTATTTTGCATGGCTAAAATATTATAGGCATAAACTAGGCTTGGTATTTCAATTTTTTAGCATTAGCATGGTTATGAAATCTGTCAAATCCTTTTGGTTCTTATGTACTATATTTTCATTATAGCGTGTTTATAATTAAATCCATAAGTGAATTTTGATAAATGTAGTTACCCAAGTCGAAGCTAGAATTGGAGTCTCTTGTAGCGAAGTTGACGCAAAGCAAAGATGATATCACGTTAAAGGTTTGTAGCTATTCTGTTTATCCTTTGTTTTCATGGAATATTAAATTTGCAGCAAGCACAAGATTAGATATAAGTTTTCAATCAATGATCTTTGATTGTTATCATTTTCATTTATGTAGCTTTCAGATGTGGCAGCAATTGAGTCAGGTCATGGAGATGATGTTATGCTTGAGTATGAATTGCGTTCACAAAATGCAAAAGTGCTAATGGAAGAAGCCAGAAAGGAAAGGAAACAACTCCTTAATGAAATATTGGTGAGTTCAAGCAATTCTCTCTCACACAACTCTCACAGGTGAATTGAAGCTGCAGGTTTTCAAACTCTTTATTTGTAGTCCTAAGTACATATGCTAATGAGGCTCCGATTGAGCCGGCATTACAGGCCATGATGGCCCTAAACTCTAGCACAAGACACAGCACCTGCCGTGCACAAACTACTGTTAGGAATATCCTTATATTTCTAGAATGTTTCTGGAATGCTTTTAGAGGGTTTCTAGAATACTATTGACAAAGACGAGGTTTACCAGATAACATTCACCCCCTAAACCCTGTGCATCAACTTGGATTTGATTTGCACATAGCTCCTGTAACTTCACTCACCCTAATGCCTTTGTCAAAATGTCTGCGAGCTGGTCGTGTGTGGCAACAAAATTTGCCACCAATGCTTCCTTCTTCCACGCACTCCCTGACGTAGTCGTAGCTGATGCCGATGTGTTTGCTCCGCTCATGGAAGACGGGATTCTTTATAAGACCAAGGGCAGACTGATTGTCCACCCACAGCTCGACATGCTTAGCTTCTCCTCCCTTGAGATCGGCGAGCAGCCAAGCCATTTAGACGGCCTGCGTAGCCGCTAAGCTTGCGGTGACATACTCTAATTCGAGCGCCACCACATGCTGCTTAGAGATTGCCAGCACACTCGGCTACAGCCGAGGAAGACGAGCACTCCTAGGTGCTCTTGCTTGTTTCAATGTCGCCGACGAGATCACTATCGTTGTACGCCACTAATTTTGCCTCGCATGTTCCGGACAGGAAGAAGCAGCCGAGTGAGATTGTCCCGGCAATGTAGCGCAGAATGCGCCACACCGCAACCAAATGCTCGGTGGTAGGCCGTTCCATGAATCGACTCACCACTCCAACCAATTAGCTGAGATCGGGACAAGAATGCACAAGATACGTTAAGATGCCGACGATGCGTCGGTACTAAGTTGCGCCGACCTCGTGTGCCGTGTTGTCGCAACCCAGCTTCAACCAATTAGCTGAGACTGGGATTGCAATCCCTCATCCCGGCCATCTCCCATGGCGATTCCGCTTCTGCCTTGCTGGACTTCAATGCTGAGGTAGAATGAGAGTAACCTGAGGTCACTCATCCCGAAACTAGCCTTCATCTCCTCCATGAAGTGCTTAATTTCACATGTGGCCAACCCAATAATCACTAGTTCGCCGACGTAGTCGCCGACGAGTACATCGAGTAGTCGATCGCCGCCATAGTCTGCGCGTACACGGCTTGGTCATGCGAGCTCTGCTAAACCTGAGCCGCCTTAGAGTGGAGTTGAGCTTGGCGCATGCGGTGCTTAACGGAGCCTGTACAATGCCTTCCTCAAGCGCATGACCTTGTCCTCTTCTCCAGCGACGACAAAGCCCGGAGGCTGCTCGACGTAGACCTCCTCACTGAGATCACCGTTCCAGAACGCCGTACGTGTGATGGGCGGGGCACCCTTTGTGTGCCGCGATGGTGAGCAGCAAGCAGACGAACTCCATGCGAGCAAGAGGGGCGAAAACTTCATCGAAATCAACCCTGGCTTTTGCGACGTAGGCATGTCTTGTGTTTCACCATGGCACCAGCCTCATCTTTCTTCAGCTTGTACACCCACTTCACCAGAATCGGACGGTGGCTAGCCGGCAGCGTGATCAGCTCCCATGTACGGTTCTCCTCCACCGACTTCATCATGTCGATCATCGCATGTTGCCAGGCTTTGATCTTGGCCGCCTCCGATAAGTTTCCCGACTCCCTTGTTTCGCTCAGCACGGCCATTCCTCGAACACCACCATCACCAAGTACTGCATCAATTGCACGGTACCTCACCTGGGAGTCGCCATGGAACGCGTCGAGGCGCGCCGAGTCATTCGATAGCGGCATGACAAACTTTGGTTGTAGCTCGGTGTCGTTGTCCGCGGCGTGGCAGGAGTGGCGGCGCGTGCTGCACGACTTCCTCATCACCCCTGGCAGCGGCTGGTGGAGTACCGGCGCATACAACATTTCGTTGCACAAGCTGTTCGACCGTGAAGTCTCCTCGGCTCGTCGTCGCGCCGCCGTCTTCTTCCTCCCACTCCCAGGCAGCATCCTCTGTCGGTGGTCGGGTTGTACAGGCGGTATGCAAGCCGTGCTCCGGTCGTCCAGCTTCTTTAGTTGCGGCTGCACATTCTTGGTGTAGGCGACGCAGCCGAACGTGCGCAAGTTCCAACCACCTTTGTGCGCCGCGACGAGGCCTCATAAGGCGTCATGCGATCGAGGGACTTGGTGGCGTGCGATTGAGCAGGTACACGGCGGTGGTGACAGCCTCTCCCCAGAATCGCGGCGTTATGTTCCTTTGCATCAGCAACGTGCGCGCGGTGGAGAGGATCAACTAGTTTCGGCGTTTGGCGATGCCTGCTCCGGTGCGTAGGGCGCGGAGAAGTGGCGCTGAATCCCTTGATCCCTTGCAAACTCGCCGGCGGTGAATTCACCACCATTGTCTGTGCGCAGCACACGGATCGGGCGACCGCTCTTGCCTTCACTTTCTTGAGTGCCGCCGCCGCATCACTCTTCGTCACCAAGAGCACTAGCCACATGTAGCGGCGGGCATCGACGCCGGGCTGATGGGACCGCACAGGTCTCCATGGACCAGGTCCAGCAATTCCTCGTTGTGGTACTTGGCCTATGCGGGGAATGGGGCACGGCGGTGCTCGGTGATGAAGCATGTGTTGCAGATTCCGGCGGCATCATCCATAGGTGGCAGCCCACGCACCATGCTCCTCCGGCCAATGTGACCAAACCGCGCGTGCCAGCGCAAGTGGTGTCGTGGTGGTTCGCTCGAACACAGTGGGGACGCGCAACGTCGAGCTTCATGCTGTAAAGCCGGCTTGCGTCACGATGTACCTTGCACCTTGCAGCCTGCCTCATCCATTGGCCGACGCTAACGATGTTCTTGCCGGCACGGTGCCGTGATGGGCGATGTCCATAACTGAGTCGTCCCCGAAACGCACGGTGCCCTGCACGGCGCGATTCAGCTGGAGAAGACATCGGCACGCCCCGTCATGTGGCTTATCGCGCCCGTGTCGAGGTACCTCCCCTCCACATGCTCGTCGGAGTTGGTGATGCTGAGGCATACTTGCCTGCGCGATTTGTTGAAATGAAGCTCCTCTGGTGGCGGCGGCTTGGGCTCGTCATTGAGAGCCGTCAGGTGCGCTATTAGCAGGGTCTCCTCGTCTTCTACACACGCTTGGTGGGCTTGATCACGTCGAGGCTGACGGCACTCCTTGGCCCAGTATCCTTTTTGCGGTCGTCGAAGAGGGCATTGTCCTTGCCACCACTCGCACCGCTGCCGCTGCTTCCGCCGTCCACCACCTTCCTCCATGGGCGCTTGTGGCCAATGCCACTGGTCTTGTTACTCGCAGATTTGGAGCCGCATTCTTCGACCTAGCGACTGTCGGTCTCGGCCGCTGGAGCCTCGTAGACATTGTAGCGATCCTCCGCTGTTTTTGGCCGCACGATCACATCCTCAAGAGACAGAGTCAGACAAGTCAAGGAGAGTCTCAATTGAAACAACGATATGGGCAAACCTCTTGGGGACGACTCGCAAGTACTTGGTGACGACCTTACCGGGTAGTTAGCCGCAGTGCGAAGTCATCGATCGACTTGCCATCGCGGAAGATGTCGTCGTACTCGCCGAGGCCTTGCGGACGCGATCGGATCCAAGGCGGGTCTCCGCCAAAGAGTCCCACGCGCGCTTGGCCGTCGCATTCTTCGCCAGAGAGGACGCCATCTCCAATGGGACGCCGCGAACTATGGCTTCCATCACCATTTGATCCTCTTGCTCGTCGTCTGTGCCGCACTAAATCGCCGATCAGAGGCTGTGAGCGCTTAACATCACCTTCATCATCGTCGACCAATTGGCGTAATTGGTCTTGGTCAGTTGCGGGAAATGCTCGCTCACCTCCCGCACCACTCGCTGCACGACGATGTTGTAGTACCGTGGCGACGGGGAGCAGGGAAGGGAGAAGGTCGTCTACGATGAAGGTAGCGCTCGCTGCGTTGAGACACCCTCTACCCCAGCGATACTCCGCGCGATCCATCACCTGACCCAGTGTTGGATGGGTGGGAGGAAGCGTGCGCGGAGGAGGAGGTGGCATCGCCATGACCCGGATGTTGTTGGTAGAATCAGGCAATTCTCTCGCTCACAAGTCACACAGACACGACACGAAGTGGTTTGGTGCTGCGACGAAGCTGCAGGCGTTTTCAGGTTTTCTCACTCTTTATTTATAGTCGTAAGTACATGCTAATGAGGCTCCGATTGAGCCGGCACTACAGGCCATGACGGCCCTAAACTCTAGAACACGACGCAGTGCACACTACTATCTACTCAAAACTCGGCAAAACCAGAAGACTAGGACATACTAACAGAACAGACTGACGAAACTGAAAGCACTGGAACTAACTGAACTCGACACTAGGACTCAATGGTTACTGACAGAGCACTAGGTTTACAAGATCACATAAAACATGCTATTTCATTCATTAGTTTGACGTAATAAAGGAGGATGATATGACAAGCTATCTTATTCATTAGTTTGACGGCATTATGGTTTTTGAACTTTTTTCTTTCTACAAATATTGATGCAATTTTATTTGCAGGAAATAAAAGGAAATATAAGAGTCTTCTGTCGAGTTAGACCAAGTCTTGATGATGCAAATAGTGCTGGGCCCTTGATCTCATTTCCAGAAGATGACCGCTGCATTGAGTTCCAAAATAAAGGTTATTTTTACATTTATTTTATTTTTGCAATCAATGGTTTGTTAATAGTATTGTTGACACTGACTACAATTTTTTTTTAATATTTAGGTTTCACCTACGACAGGGTTTTTAGCCCTGATGCTTCCCAAGGTGATATCTTCATGGAAGTATCAGAACTTGTGGAGAGTTCTTTGGATGGATATAAGGTAAGTAATTTGCATTGCAGTTCTTGATAATCCTGCTGCACTAATGTTGGTTTAGGGGAGCATTTTGAGTAATTAAGTTTTGTCGCCAAAATGGGCTGCCATAGTTGCAGTAGTGTTTAGTTGCTGCGGTGATAGGAGTTACTAGGCATGGTGCTCACGCCCATAGTAATGACACCCGTACAAGTAGAGGAAAGGGCAGCTAGTAGAATAGAGGCATGGTGCTTTTATAAGCAAGAAGTATGGGAAAGGTAGTAGGTATGGTAGTTGTTGTACTTTCAACCTTTCTTGACTATATAATAGAAAGCAAAGCTCCACTCCGCAGCAGCTCAGTTGCTGCAAAAACCATGCTGTGTGGTGAGCGCTCACTTTCTTCTTCTGCCTGTGCTGCCGGAGTTTATCTCCACACTGGGGAGGAAGAGGACGACGAACGAGGCATGGGACAAGCTGGCGACCATGCGCGAACCGGTCGAGGAAAGCCAAGGCGCAGCAGCTCCGCAAGGAGTTCGGGAACATTGTATTCTGCGACTGCATTGTACCTGTCCTCGCTGGTGGCAATAGGGAGATTGACGAGTAGCGAGCAATTGAAAAGCTCCCGCGAGTCGTGCCGACCAAATTCGAGCTGTCCGAGCTCTCGCTGGAAGAGGTCACCACTAGGATGGCAACGGGTCGGGTTCGGGTCGGTGAGGCAAACGCCCGCTCGTGAAGAAAAATGCATCGGGTGAAATCTAGCGGGTTGGCACCCGCGCCCGCCGGGTTTCGGGCTGGTGTCGGGTGCACGTCGAGTCTAGAATAATAAGCACGAAAACACATGTCCCAACTCCAAATTCAGTAAATAAATCTCATTTTTGCAATCTCTTCTGGTGTCTTCGACAAAAACTAAGATTAGATGAGCGATTGGCGAGGGCGAGAACTCCAAATTCCAATCTACATCGGAATTTATGCAATCTTCAAACAAGAACTCAAATAAAACAAATCTTGCCTCTGTCAATCCATCTCCACGTGATGGCCGTGCTTGCCGCGGTTGTACCCGCGAACGCCGCGTGGCCGAGCTTGCCGCGTGCTGCTGCTGCTGCGTGATGCCTTCCTGCAGAGCAGTAGCCAAGCGGCCACAGCGCAGAGGCGACGAAGGAGCGAACCGCGCGCCTCCACGGCTCCACCAAAGGTTGGCCGGCCGGCGACGGGAAAGGAGCGCTGGCACGGCCACGAAGGAGCGGAGCCGCGCGCCCGGCGTCTCCCTTCCTCGCCGCGCGTCGCGCACTCGGTAGTGAGGCGGCGCAGTTCATGGCGGCGGCGATTGGCGAGAGCGAGAGCGGGGAATCGAGAGCGATTGGCTGGGTGGCGACTGGCGAGGTAGAGTTGGGCTGCGGTGGGAGGCGAGTGGAAGTTGGGTTGCGGTGGCCTGTCTGTTCTCAGCGGCAGTTGGGCTGTGATCTCGGGCGCCATTGGGTCACCCGCGGGTGGGCGAAGACACCCGTGCCCGCGCCCGCGTGTCACTGCGGGTCGGGTGCGGGTGCCATCCGCGGGCGGAAAACATCACCCGCGCCGGCACCCGTCGGGTGCGGGACCCGCTGGTGGAATTGCCATCCCTAGTCACCACGCGGCTGAAGGCGATTGAGGATCGATAGGAGCGGGCGCCGAGGAAGAAGGGCAAGGCCAGACTGTGCGCCGACGACAAGTGCCACAATTGTGGCGAGGGCCACTGGGCGCGGGATCGCAAGGCATCGAGCGCTCTCTAGTGGCAGACAAGAGAACGACGGGGAGCCGACGCTACTGCTTGTGTTGGTGTGTGCGCTCAGCGACGCCGTGGAGGAAGGGATGGAGTTCGTGGAGCTGGATGAGGTCCGGGCTCAAGTCAGCCTCGGTTGCGAGGTCGACATTGACGACACTTGGTACCTCGACACGGCATCGTGCAGCCACATCACGGGCAACAAGGCGGTGTTCTCCGAGCACGACATTGCCATCAAGGGCTCGGTCAAGTTTGGCGATGGCTCGGTGGTGAGTATCGAGGGTCGCGTCTTGGTGGTGTTTCGATGCTAGAACGGTGAGCACCGCGCGCTAGCGTATGTCTACTTCATCCTGCGCCTGAGGAGCAACATCCTTGATGAGCACGGGTGGCGTGCTCCGCGTCCGCGACCGCAAGCTGCTAGCGAGGGTGCGGCGAGCCAAGATCAGGCTCCGCGTGCTCCGCGTCCGCGACCGCAAGCTTCTAGTGAGGGTGCGGCGAGCCAAGATCAGGCTGTACACCGTCAAGCTGGAGGTGACGCAGCCTGTGTGCTTGGCGGCACAGAAGGACAACGGCGCGTGGCTCTGGCACGGGCGAAGGCCACATCGGCTTCAACTCGCTGATGCGAATGGGGCAGAAGGACATGGTGCGTGGCCTGCCCAAGATTGAGCACACCGGCAAGCTGGTGGACGAGTACGGCCGGTACATGTGGCTCTGACTGCTGATGAGAAAGGACAGAAGCACCGCGCGCCATCATGGAGTTCCAGGCGCGCGTCGAGGCGATGAATGGGGCGGAAGCTGCGCGTGCTCAGGACCGACCACGGCGGCGAGTTTACCTCGGTGGAATTCGGTCACTACTGCGCGGAGAAAGGTGTGGAACGGCATCTCTCGGTGCCGTACTCACCGCAGTAGAACGACATCGTGGTGCGGCGCAACCAGACGGTGGTCGGCATGGCGAGAAGCATGATGAAGGCAAGAGGCGTGCGAGCGGCTGCGTTCATACTAAACTGCTCGCCGACGAAGAACGTGGCGGGGAAGGCGCCCTTCGAGGCCTGGCTTGGACGTAAGCCGGACGTTTCCTTCCTTAGGACTTTTGGGTGCGTGGCGCACGTGAAGACGGTGAAGCCATACATGAGCAAGGTGGACGACCGGATCACAACACATGGTGTTCCTCAGCTACGAGTATAGCAAGCAAGGCGTACTGGCTCTATGACCCAGTGAGCAAGAAGCGGCACATCTCCCGCGACGTCGTTTTTGACGAAGCAGCTGGCTGGGACTGGTCGGCAAAATGGCGGGCGAGGCGCGACCAAGCTCCAGGAGCTCATTCCACTTCGAATTCACCACGCACCGCGAGGAGGTGGCGGGCGCAGGGGGAGTTGATAAGGCGATGCAGGACGAGGAGCCGCAAACTTCTGCGATTGCGCACAAAGAAGAGGTGGCGGTTGCCTCCTTGCTTTTGCGACTCCGGCGGGATCCCTTGTTTTTGTGGTGGCAGAACCTAATCCGCCTCAATTTGTGTCGCCACCGCCGCATACGTCGCCAAATCTTGATGCGGCATACGAGGGAGAGCCGCTACGGTTCAGGGCGGTCAATGATTTGGTCGGGGCAACCAAATTTCGGGTGAGGAACCAAGCACATTCGCAATTTTGAGCGCATCCATGCTAGCGCAAGGTGATGATAGAGGAGATGCGCTCGATCGAGGAGAACAACACTTGGGAGCTCGTCGATCCGCCGGCTCACTGCTGGCCGATTAGGCTCAAGCGGGTGTTAAAAATCAAGCGTGAGGCAGACGACAGGCTTGTGAAGCACAAGGCAAGGTTGGTCGCCAAGGGCTACGTGCAGTGTGAAGGGATTTACTTCGAGGAGGTGTTTGCACTTGTTTTCACGCATGGCACGCTTAGGCCGTCGATTGGCTGAGATTCAGCTGCCTGGCAAGCAGCATTTCCCTAGGCTGAAACCAAACACGCCCGGAGTTCGTGTGGCTCGTGCTTGCGCTGGCAGCGAAGAAGGGTTGGCGCGTCCACCACATGGATGTCAAGTCTGCGTTCCTCAACGGCGAGCTGACGGTGGTGTTCGTGCAGCAACCGCCGGTCAGGATTCCTCGTCGAGCACGAAGTGCGAAAAGTGATGCGGCTGCGCTAGGCCTTGGACGGGCTGCGATAGGCGTCGCGGACCTGGAACATCAAGCTCGACGCGAGTTTGAAGAAGCTCGGCTTCGCCAAGTGCGCCAACGAGCACGCCTTGAACAATGATCGTCGGCGTGTACCTGGATGATTTGATCATCAACGGAGCAGAGCAGCGCGACATCAACGATTTCAAGGGGCAGATGATCTCCATGTTCCGCATGAGCGATCTTGGATTATTGTGCTACCACGTGGGGCTTGAGGTGGAGCAAGGCGATGGCGGCATCGAGCTCTGCCAAAGCGCGTACGCGCGCAAATAGGTGAAGGGAGGACTGCAATACAGCGCAGTCACCCATGGAGGAGGGGTCAAGCTAACGACACAGAGCACGGCGCCGACGGTGGACGCGACGTGGTACAGGAGTATCATCTACGGGCTGCGCTACCTCATTCGCGGTGAGCTATGTGAGCCGCTTCATGCAGGATCCAAGGGAGGACCACCTCGTCACCGTCAAGCTGGATCCCGTGCTACATCGCAGGGACAAAGGAGCAGGGGATCGTGTACGAGAAGGATGACCGCGACAGCGACATGGCCGGCGATATTGATGGTCGCAAGGGCACGATGGTCGCAGAAACAGATGGTGGTGTCGCTCTCGACTTGCAAGGCGGAGTACATTGCCGCCACCTCTGCCCACCTCTGCTGCAAGGGAGTGTGGCTCAATCGGCTGCTGGGCGAGGTACTGCGCCGTATGTTTATGATGGATAACAAGTCCGCCGTCGCCTTTTGCAAGAATCTTGTCCTACACGACCCCAGCAAGCACATGGACGTGCGTTACGACTTCATTCGTGACTACGTCGATGGACGTGCGTTATGGCAAATAGCTCGCAGACATCCTAACCAAATCACATGGGCGCGTGCGCTTCAAGGTGCTATGCCCCAAGATTGGCTTGGCCAATGTGAGGAAGGAGCAGAATTAGGGGGAGATTTGTTGGTAATTCTTCTGCACTACCGTTGGTTTAGGGGGAGCATTTTGAGTAATTATGTTTTGGTGCCAAAATGGGCTGCAGGAGCATGTAGTTGCCGCAGTGATAGTGTTACGGCCCTTATTCTACTCCGGTGAGAGGGCGGCGGCGCGGCGCCTGGGCGGCTGCCTGGTGGCGCGACTAGGATGCGGCGGCGGCGCACGGCTAGAGGAGGGGAGGCGCGACGGCTAGGGGAAGGGGGCAGCAGCCAGGAGAACTTCTTTATTAATTCAATACGATTACACCCCCTCTCTTTATATAGAGAGGGTTGACTTGTCTCCCAAGCAATCTACGACTGATCCCTAACTTAACCTCTAAGTAATCTCTAAAGATAGGATCTTATCATTCCTAAATTACATTGACACTTTCCAATTATTCCTCCTACCCACTTTGGAAGGGGATGGGGCCGTCCCCATCTTGCGGCGACTGCCCAAGGCGCCTAGGGCAGCTGCTGCTCCCGCCCAATGGGCCGCCGCCGCGCAGATCTCGATTGAAACCTGGCCCGTAACACCCCCCCCCCCCCTCCTTCCACACAACGCACTGTAACTGTTTTCTGGGGGAAGGTCGTGCTTGAACGTGTCGAGGCCGAGCTTGATGTCGTCGTGGGGGTTCCCGATGAAGCCAGCGAAGATGAGGGCCTGCAAGGGAAGACAAGGATCGTTCCCATGCGTAGCAGTTGCAGCCAGCGCTCCATGGGTGGGTATGAAACCCGCAAGAATGTCCTTGTTGATGAAGAATTCGCCAGGCAGCCATGGTATAGGAGGCACGTGCGCTCTAATCGCCACCGGACGACTAGTTGCATCGTCTCCTCTCGCATTTAGCACGCGAATGAGGAGCATGCGAGCAGGACGGAGATGTACTCATCCAAGGAGATGAGCCCCTTGTGTGTCGTCCTGGCGTGTAAAGCAGCGTCCGCTTTGACATGAGCCGTGAGCGTCGTCAGCTTAGGACCGCGACGGACGTCATGGCAGATGCCCTTGGGCATGTCGAGGGGGTTGGAGATGTTGGTGTTGCTCCCTTTGTTGATGCCCTTGTGCAGCTGGTACTGCTGCGGATGTGGTGCCGCCGCATCCCTAGTGTCGTTGTAGGGGGGTTCGGCGGTGCAGGGGGCGATGTCGTCGAACGCCTGCTTGAGTTACCTCAAGCCCTTGTTTGCTAAATTTGCCTGAGCGGTGGAGAGGCGATCTCTAAGGCGATCAAGGCGCCCACGTCGATGGAGTTGACCAAGGCGGTTTTCTCCACAAGGTCCTCCATGGCGGCTTAGATCTGCCGCCTGAACATTGTCGTGTTCCCGCTTTAGGGGAAGCCGATCAGCGATGTTGTTGAGGACGACGATCGTCTTGCGAGCAGGAGTCGCATGAACAACCGGAGAGGTTGCCGGTGCCCGATCTGCGTCGATGATCATAGCGCGAACAGGCGTCGCGTCTGCGATCTGAGGGGATGCGAACGCCGGATCTGCGGCTATGGCCGTAGCGCGATCAGGCGTCGCGCCGACGATAGAAGCTGTGGGTGCCGGATCCGTGGCGATGGCCATAGCGCGAACTTGCGTCACATCGACGACCGAAGGAGCTATGCGTGCCGGATTCACGGCGATGGCCGTAGCACGAACAGGCGTCGCGTCGACGGCCGAAGAGGCTGCAGGCGTTGAATCCACGGTATTAGCACGGATCGTGTTCATCAACTTGTGATGAACAATCTCCTCAAAGCCGGTGAGGATTGTCGGGGCAGCCGATGGAGATGGGAGCGCTTGGAGCACTACCACAGGCTTGATCTCGCCGAGGATCTCCTCGTCGACGTCCTCTTGCGCGAGTGGCTGTTGCAGATCTATTTCCGTCGCATCCTTAATGGAGGGTTGCGGGCGGCATGTCGACTCGATCTCGGGCGCGGGCTTGGTCTCCTTCAAGCTCTTGGTTGGTACAGTCTTCAGTGCGTCGATCATCTTCCTTCCTGTGACGCGGAAGGAGTCGAACCGCCACAAGGTCGTGAGATCCGGGACCTCGGTGGCGACAATGGCAGCGGCAACAACGTTGGTGGAGGCCGAGGATCAAGATGGACTCGTGATACCATGTGTTATGGTCCTTCTACTTCGGCGAGAGGGCGGTGGCGCGGCGCCTGGGCGGCGCGGCTAGGGTCAGGAGGCGGCGGCGCATGGCGGCGGCGCATGGCTGGAGGAGGGGGAGGTGCGGCGGCTAGGATTATGGGGAAGGGGGTGGCAGCGAGGAGAGCTAGAGAGCTTAGGGTTTGACCCCTTTACTTCTTTCTTAATTCATTACGATTACACCCCCTCTCTTTATATACAGAGGGTTGACTTGACTCCCCTAAGAATTCTCTAACTTAACCATAATCTCTAAAGATAGGATCTTATCATCTAATTTTATCTTTCCTAAATTACATTGACACTTTCCAATTATTCCTCCTAGCCACTTTGGATGGGGATGGGGCCGTCCCCACCTTGCAGCGCCGCCGGTGGTGGGCCCAAGGCGCCTAGGGTAGCTGCTGCGCCCGCCCAAAGGGCCGCCGCCGCGTAGATCTCGATTGAAACCTGGCCCATAACAGATAGGAGTTACTAGGCATGGTGATCACGCCCATAGTAACGACAGCAGTACAAGTAGAGGAGTGGGCAGCTAGTAGGGGCATGGTGCTTATGTAAGCAGAAGTATGGGAACAGTAGTAGGTATGGTAGTTGTTGTACTTTCAACCTTTGCTTGACTATATAATAAGTGAGCAAGGCTTCTATCCACAGCAGCTGGCAGGGAGTGTGTGGTCAGCTCTCACTTTCTTCTTGTGCCCGTGGGTGATGATGTTTGGGCCAACAATATACGTATGGTTGTGTTTTTTTAAGCTTAAGAATCCTGCTTGTTTTAATCTTTTCAGGTTTTTTCTTTCAGTCGTTTCAGTAATTAAGAAATTATCACACATAATTTGTTACTTTGTTATACAGGTATCCATATTTTCATATGGCCAAACAGGATCTGGAAAGACCTATACCATGCTGGGTAGGGAAGGCACTGATGATAAAGGCATTGATCAGAAAGGGCTTATTCCGCGCGCGATGGAACAAATTTTTAAAGCCAAGCAATCTAAAGAATCTGATGGATGGAAGTATTCCATTCAAGTTAGTAAACGCAGATGTTTTTACTTTCTTAAGCACTATATTGTCCTGACACTAGTATAATATCTATATTTGATTCACTATGCAGGTATCTGTTGGTCGTATCTACGCACCCACTTATATACCGCAAGAGCACGGTGTACAGTTGTAGTCTTTTTCCCCTAGAAGAGTATTCCAAGGTTTAATCGAACCACAGAGACCTATGGGAATTAAGCAAAATCATCAGTAAAAGAGTTAGCCAAGCTTTCTGGTGAGCGTGAGCGTGGGTTTCAGGAAAATAGGGTGTTGTGCCGATCGGCACAGGGGATGTGCCGGTCGGCACCAAGGTGAAGTTGTCCGAAGTGTTGTCCGAAAAGCCTAGGAACAGATTAGGTCATGGGGTAAGTTAGCCAAGTCTGCTAGTTGAGATCGTAACCAAAAGCTTAGTTGAATAGCATCATAAACGGAATTACTCAATATTGATAACCGAAGATCGATAGGTCAAGACCCCTTTCCGTTGAGCCCTGTCACGACCAATCGCCGTAATCGGTAGCCTCATCCTACTCTACACCTCATCTCAAGGATCATCGCGTATGCATTAGCGGCTGTTGAGGTACAGAGACAACGTGCAATTATGGCGCATTACAAGATCCCGATATTACCTTAACCACAATGGAGATAGTGAGAGAACGAATCTTGTCACTTCTTTTTGCCACCACAATCAAGATAACATCTAATACTTAGTCGTCACTAAGCGTAGGAACAAGCACATGTAAAGACCATAAAATCCAGGCAATCAATAATCAAAACCATTCATCAACATATTCAACCATACTTTGATAATACATAGTGCAAGATACATCACCATCTAGTCGGCCTACCTTGATGGATCACCTCTTCAACACCAGTGGTTCTTGATCTAACAACTAGAGAACATGAAGAACGGGGCAAAGCCCCGGTGGCTCTAAACTTACTAGCTGTGTTGTCCTCTGGCGGCGGATTCCGAAACCTAGGGCTTTTACAAGTTATATAGGGCTGTACATCAGGAAGGAAAGGATTCTCGGAAAAGAGTCCCTGTGCCGATCGGCACATGGGCTGTGCCGATCGGCACACCTCGTGTCTAGCTCGGTTTCCTCCCTAAGTCGGTTCCGAAGTCCTAGGTAGCTTCCATGTGGGCCTTCCAATCAGTTTTCTTCGAGATCAAGTCTTGTGTTGCTCTTTCAAATCTTCGAGTATCTTTTATCTCTTCGTGACGGATATCTCCCAAGATTGGCTCGGATAACTTCCTTCTAGAATAAACTGAATGGTGGGCCAGCTTCAGTGGCCTTGGGGTCCCATGTGCCGGTCGGCACATGGCTGTGCCGATCGGCACAGTGGGCCTTTTCTACTGGTTCTCTTCTCTTCAGGTCCAGATCAGCCACAATGTCCAGAATGTCGTCCTTTTCATCTGTTTCTGCAATAAAGCTCCAGAACGACATATATACAAATATGGTGCTATTATCAAGGGTTAATGGCCTATAATGATGACATTTATGCTCTAAATAAGGCGCAGTTGGCATATAAAATGGTATGCTAGAAATCGCCAACAGCTCCCCCACACTTAAACCTTTACTCGTCCCGAGGAAAGTCAAGAATGAAAATCAACTTGCATATAGTCACATCAATCATAAAAGTATTTCAAATCTACACGAGCTGAGCATTTAGTCATTGTGAGATTAAATCAATTTAGTATTCAGCAAACATGTTCACAATATGGGTATTGAACATGAAAGAGTACTTCCCAAAGCAAACCTTGAAATATTCAACTTGATGCACATGACTTTTCCACTTATGTGAATCACCAAAAAGGTATTGTGAGCAAAAGAACTATCCTTCTC
Source organism: Eragrostis nindensis (assembly GCA_012490785.1). Classification (NCBI taxonomy): domain Eukaryota; kingdom Viridiplantae; phylum Streptophyta; class Magnoliopsida; order Poales; family Poaceae; genus Eragrostis; species Eragrostis nindensis. The sequence goes on from JAAXCT010001804.1 coordinate 104,125, forward strand.
AAACGATCAAGTCAACAACCCAACTTCAATCTCTCACCTAAATCACTCAAAAGCCTAGCCTACTTTATCGATATATGTATGTGTAAGGCCATATGAGTAGCTTGGTGAGGAAATTCAAGGAAAATAGACATAAATCAACAACATATTGCAAAGCTAAGAAATAACTCTAGTTGGTTTTACTGAGACTTGTCAAAAGGCCATTAGAAATTGAATTGAGAAAGAAACTCACACCTTTAGAACAGTGGACATATACTTGTGTGAATGAACAATCACAAGTAGAGAACGTAATCTTTTTAAACAGGTGACAAAGCTGTCCTTTCTTCTTTGCATATCTATCAGAAATTTCCTGGCATTTTCGAAGGATATCGGATGCAAAGAATTGTGGACATGATTGGAAAAAGAAATTCTTCGCTACTAATCAATGATAAGAATTCAAGGGAATTTACTCTTCCCCCCCCACACTCAAATTTTTGCTAGTCCCGAGCAAAACAGTGCAAGGTACAGACTTCATTTTCTCCCTCTTTTTTTTCTTTTTCTTTTTTTCTTTTTTTTCTCTCTTTTTTTTCTTTTTTTTTTTTCTCTGTGTGCCGGTCGGCACAAAGCCCGTGCCGATCGGCACACTGTCTGTACCTGCCAATTTCGCTCTGAATTTTTCGTTGGAACTGCTGTGTCAGATGTATAGCCAAGAATACAGTAGGATGTGGTCAAGGATTGATATTCGAATCAAAGAATTTGGTTCTCAAGTATCGGATACTCGGCGAATTATGCATAATTCCAATGCGGTAATTTGCATAGCTCGAGTGGGAATAGGCTAGAAAATCAACACGATACGCGAAAGATGTGGCCAATTTTCCAAGTCTCATACCCTAAGAATTAAATCTTAACCAAGCTCAATCATCAATCATAGTCTCTACTTAGCAAGGGCTTAAATTGAGTCACATATATTTGGCATTGGTAGGCACAACCGAATGATATGGAGTAATTCTAAAGCTCACAATAAGAACGTTTGAATTTTATAAAGAAATAGGTACTAAGTCATGTCATCCAAATCGATCTTTTATTAGACCTTGCATGGGAATCATTTTTCAAATAAAGCATAAGATCACCATCATATTGGATTTGAAAGCACGGGCTACATGGTGATGTATCATTCTAAACATACTACTAGCACACTTGCATAAATAAAACTAGACTACTAGCACACATGCATGAATAAAAGCACACAAACAACTAAACACACCCGATACATGGTTTCCCAACCCGCTCACACACACATAAGGAAATAAATGAAAAGAGAATGCGAAAGGGAAAGAAAAAACGCGCAAACCGGGAAACCGATACAAGTTGTGCCGTACACAACACTCTACCCATCGAATGGAGGTGGCTGCGTGTAGTCGAAGCCGTAGTATGCCGCCTCCAATCTCGCGAACTCATCGATCATCGCGTCGGTGTTGCTCCGCATCTCGCCCGCCAAGTGGTCGATGCGTTCAACGTATTGGACGTTGTTGTCGATGTACTGATGCATAGGGGCAAAATTCGCCCCGGAGGACCTGCAGGAGCATAGTAGGGTGCCCCCTGGAAGTGCTGAGGGTAGACAGGGGGATACCGAAGTACCTGGGGTTGGTGCCGGTCGGCACCTGACCTGTGCCGGTCGGCACAAAGCCCGTGCCGATCGGCACGGGTGCCTGCTGCGCTGGTTGATGCTGCGCGGCTCCTGCCGCGTCCCAGCTGTCCCAGTCCGCCGCTGCGCTCGCCGAAGACTGGCCGACGACCTCCTTTCTCCCGCGCTTGGTCTTCGTTACCTTGTCGCTCGCGGAGGTCGGCCTCGAGCCAATTCCCTCCGTCGATCTTGTTCGGGAGGAAGAGGGCGAGCTCGGGGCAGGGAAGCTTGATGCCGGTGCCGCACACGTAGTAATCCGAGCTTGGCGCTCCCCGTGATGGTCTTCCCGCGCACCATGGACTCGTCGATGAGCGTGGACCTTATCCAACAATCATCCTTCATCATGAGGTTACCTTCGGTGACTTGGAAGATGATTGTTGGAGGTAGCCTCCAAAAGCTAGTCTCGCCTTAGGGTTGGCCCTTTGGCTAAACCAACTCGCCACCATCGTCATGATGGGATTGCACTTGCACGGGCTCGCAATGGCGTTGTAGAGCCAATGCAAGTCCGGGTCGGAGATGTTGGTGGTGTCGAGGCGCCGGTGGTGCGTGCGGCCATCCACCGGTGGAGGATTTGGATCGTGGGGTTCTTGATGTGCCCCTCTTGCGCTCGTCCGCGTCGGCGATGCGGCGCCAAAATGTGTCGAGCATCTCCGTAGTCGCCGCGCCGTATACGGGGGCCTCCCAATCGAAACCGAGAGCATCGGAGATGCCCTCAATTGTGATGGAGTAAGGCTCGTCCCGCACACGGAACTTGATCTTGTCGTCTCCTTGCTCGTCCACCTCGCGGCTCATGATGGTGATGAACTCGGTGATGAGCTCGATGTCGAAGCTACTTGCTTGATCGTGGAGGGTCTCCCATCCAAGGTTGAGGAGGCATTGTTGGAGGTCCGGCCATACCCGACCTTGGAGAGGAACTCCTCATCCATGTCGATGTTGGGGAAGATGCGGCCGCGGATGTTGGTGTAGTAGAACTCCTCCTCACGGCTCGTGAGGGTGAACCCCTCCCGAACCGCGCGCGGTACATATGCCGGTTCGCTCGGCTCGGCCTCCATTGACGGTCCGCCCGCCGCGGCGGCGGCGGCGGCGGCGCGGTCGCGCTCCTCGTGCGCGGCCTCGGTCCTCGAGGGATACCGATGTCGCGGTGGCCGATGAAGAAGTCATCCCGCCCACGTGGCGTTGTCATCTCGACGGAGAGCTCGGGGCTATCATAGCCCGCCGAACTTGCCCTTCGCGCCGAGGTGAAGGAGCTGGAGTCGCTGCCGGAGTTGTTGTCACCGGCTTGGTGCGGCCCGCCGGAGTGGTGTGATCCCCGGTGTGGTGTGATCCACCGGAGTGGTGCGACCCGCCAGAGCTGAACCCCCGGCGAATCTTCTTGCCGGCGCTCTTGAGCGTGGAACTAAACCCCTTCATTTCCTGCGAAAGAATGGAAACGAATCGCGCAAATGGAGGAAGTGGAGGAATGGAGAGAGTTACCAGGGAGTTGTGGCGAAAATAGAGGAGGTAGTGCCCCCTCTATTACTCTCTCCTGGGAGTCCAAGGGAAGGAACCCCCCCCGGTTCAAATTCCCTGCGCGTGCCGGTCGGCACAGTGCCGTGCCGATCGGCACGGTTCAAATTTTCGCGGATTCCGTCGTACCTCGGCTGCCACGCCTTCTTTTCCTCTCCCCTATGACTTGTACAGTGTCGGATGTCGGGGAACAGGGGCGCACCTGCAAAAGATTAGCTTTCCTATGGTGTGCCGATTGGCACGGAGACCGTGCCGGTCGGCACGAGTTCAAATTTGCACAATTCGCACGTACCTTGGCTTCAGCAACTTCTTTTTCCTCTTCCCCATGCTTGATACAGTGTCGCATGTCGGGAGACAGGGGAGCACGTTCGAAATTTGAATTTTTCAGGTGGTGCCGATCGGCACGAGGACCGTGCCGGTCGGCTCCTTTGCTCCATCCCGAGGCTGGGTGCTCGGTGTCTCCCCTGTGCTCAGCAGCTGCATAGGTGTCAGTGATCTTTCCTCCTTCCAATGTGCGCAGACTTTGATGATCCGATTCGAATTCTTGGTCAGTGTGCCGGTCGGCACAAAAGTGTGCCGGTCGGCACCGTGCAGTCCGCGCCCGATTCAAACTTCGTTGCTTTGTGTCGCCAAAATTTCAAATTTTCTTGCGGATGTCAGACTTCCTGTAGCGTCGAGATTCTTGGAGGTGGCGTTTCCATGCTGTGCCGATCGGCACACGCGTGCCGGTCGGCAACTGTGCCAAATTTCCGCCAGTGCCCCTTCCTTCGCAAGATCATCCAGCATATTCCTGCGACACAGAAAAATACCAAAAGCACGGAAATATTCTCGGAACAATTGTTGCACTTACCTTTCCTTTCCAAATTTTCCTTCATCAATATTCCGCATATTTTCTCCACTTTACCCCATGTTAATTTTCATCTTCAGTTTGGGGTAACTTACAGAGCACGATTTGGCGTGCTTGCTGCTGTGCCGATCGGCACAGTCTGTGCCGGCCGGCACATTCCAGAATTTCCTCTTTTGTTTCTTTTATTCCTGCGCTGTTAGCGAACAAGCAAAAATACAAAACAAAAACTGCAGAAAGTAAACGACAGCGCAGGTGTTTCACACAAAAGTTAAAACAAACACTTGGACTAACAAATTTTATTCCGGGAGCATTATTGTGGATTACAAGCAAACAATTTAAAGGCCGGGTTGCCCTCCCGGTTAGCACTAAATCTCTAATTCACGGGTTGCCCTCCCGAAAGCACTAACACACAAAGACTCACCCTATGACTCGCTCCCAATTTTGGGTTGCCTCCCAAAAAGCGCTCTTAGTTTTAAAAAGGTCGTAGAGCTTGACCTCCCCGCATAAATCACTTCCTTAGCGTCGCTTTACGGGAAAATTGCGACACTACAAGGTTCTCATGTCTCTTCTCCTTCAATGATAGGACATATCCTTCCTCCAATTACCCTCGTTGCTTTATGGTGCGGAGACTTATATTTCTCAACGGTACGGCCTTCTTCTCCCTTGGGGCGAAAATTAAATGTGTAGGAGGCTCCACTTATGTCGAAACTTATCTTTCCACTCCCCACATCAATGTTCGCCTTTGCTGTCCTCAAGAATGGCCGGCCCAAAATCAATGAAGTCTTTGTCCTTCTATCCATATCAAGCACAATGAAATCCACAGGACTATATGATCACCAATTTGGACAGGCACATCTTCAGCAATTCCATCGGATAGCGAACCGATTGATCGGCCAACTCCAAACACATGGCCGTAGGCTCCAACTCTGGCAAATTCAAACTTGTAAAGACATAGCGAGGCATGACACTTACACTTGCTCCAAGATCGCATAAGCCCCTTCAAAGATTTGAGCTCCAATCAAACATCGGATACTAGGAGATCCGGGGTCGGGCTTCTTTTCTGGTGTAATGTCATTAATAGCTGCCAGTGCACTCTCTTGTCATCTTCACTACTTCTTCCGATGCTAAGGACTTCTTGCTTTGCATAATATCCTTTATGTACTTAGCATAGGTAGGCACTTGAAGAGCATCAAGGAACGGGACATTGATATATAACTTCTTCATAATATCGACAAACCTGGAGAATTGTTCATCATGATGTCGAATCCTTTCTGTCTTGGTCACCAGCTGCGTATCCAGAAAGGTAGCAGGACCATGTTCCTTGCTCTCAGTTCCCTTTTTCAGACCCGAGAGGTCAATTTCTTCTGTGTGCCGATCGGCACCATCTGCGTGCTGGTCGGCACCTTCAACTGTAGCGTGCCGATCGGCACCAGCGTCGTGCCGGTCGGCACGGGGTCGTCTTGCTCCAGCTGCAAACTTCGGATCTTCAGTTTGCTTCCCAGACCTCGTCTCGATGGATTTCAGCTGTTCTGCAGAGCGGGTATTACCAGGAAGAGCTCCTTTCTCGCTTTTTTAACCGACTCCGCTAATGGGCCATTTGTTTCTCCATCATCTTCATGAATTGGAGGATTTGCTGATTAGAACTCCCCACTTCGATGACCTTGTCATTGATTGTCTCAAGCACACGATCAACTTCCTTGAATTTGGCTTGAGTATCCTTGTTGACCTCTCTTGAGTTTGAAAGAACTCTTGGCATTGAATACGAAGAGGGATGGCATTTTGCATAGACGATGACGGGGTGAAGCTACTCCTTTGTTGCTGATATGGAGTCTTCCATCCTTGACTCTTGATATAATTGAGCATTTTCACATCTTCGGGGCAATCCTTGCTCACATGACCAAGTTCTCCACATTCTTCACATGTGGAACGGCTTCCGCTAGCTTGACGGTCTCTTCCTTGGGAATATGATCAATCTTGTCCAATCTCCTTTGTATGGTGTCTAGCTTGTCCATAAGCAATTCATCATAAGCTCTTTCCACCACACTCTTCATCTTTCCCGTGGAAGGTTGGAGGCTTCTACTTTCTCTCTCACCAACCCATGATTGATTTTGCTCTATCTTCTTGATCAAAGCCGTGGCTTGAGCGGGTGTCTTGTCCAAAACGATCCTCCAGCCGAAGCATCTAAGTGTTGTCGGACAAAAGATTCAAACCCGTGTAGAACCTCTCCACTAGCTCCCATTCAGCAAGACCATTGCGGACAAGCATCCTTGTACTCATTGAATCGATTCCATGCTTCTCCAACGCTCTCATCAGCAAGTTGAGTGAATCCAAGGATCTTGTTCTTCAAAGCTTGAGTCTTGCCTGGAGGGAATTATTTTGCCAAAAATCTGCAGAAAGTAGATCCCAACTAATCTTGTGGTCGCAGTAGGTAGCCCATGGTACCACTGCTTAGGACGCCCATAAAGATAGAGGGAACAATCGCACCTTGGCTTCATTGTCATTCATATGTTCCAATTGAAAGGTACCGCAGATTTCATGAAAATGTTGCAAATGCATATTAGGATCTTCAAACCTGTGAACGGTTGCTGACCACCCAAGACATGTAGCGCTCCAGCCGAAAGGGTCTAGCTTGTGCAGTGAATTCAGTCTTGGTAACATTGTCCAAGGCAGGCTTGAGACGATTAGCAATTGGTGTTGCGTCTCCCAGTCTTCTTCTTCAGGAACTTCTCTCTACCTTGTCTTCTTCCAAAGCTGCAAACATGCCTTCGGGCTGAGTGGCTCGCTGTTGTCTTCTATGTCTCCCACTGACTTGCTTTTCTTTTCCGCCTTACGCTTGCGAAAGAGAATCTCTGGATCATCGAGGTAATTAAAGGGTTTATTTGACTTAGCGCCGTCCATACCTGTCTGTTAAATGAAACAGGACATATATACTGGAAAAGACAGAGAAATCAAAGAAAGAAAGCTCCGTGCCGGTTGGCACACAGGTGTGCCGATCGGCACAGTGACCAATTTCTCAAACTTCAAACAATGCCTAATTCGAACAAAGTTCCCCGGCAACAGCGCCAGAAAAAGACAGCTTGTTGGTCGTATCTACGCACCCACTTATATACCGCAAGAGCACGGTGTACAGTTGTAGTCTTTTTCCCCTAGAAAGTATTCCAAGGTTTAATCGAACACAGAGACCTATGGGAATTAAGCAAAATCATCAGTAAAAGAGTTAGCCAAGCTTTCTGGTGAGCGTGAGCGTGGGTTTCAGGAAAACAGGGTGTTGTGCCGATCGGCACAGGGGATGTGTCGGTCGGCACCAAGGTGAAGTTGTCCGAAGTGTTGTCCGAAAAGCCTAGGAACAGATTAGGTCATGGGGTAAGTTAGCCAAGTCTGCTAGTTGAGATCGTAACCAAAGCCTAGTTGAATAGCATCATAAACGGAATTACTCAATTATTGATAACCGAAGATCGATAGGTCAAGACCCCTTTCCGTTGAGCCCTGTCACGACCAATCGCCGTAATCGGTAGCCTCTTCCTACTCTACACCTCATCTCAAGGATCATCGCGTATGCATAGCGGCTGTTGAGGTACAGAGACAACGTGCAATTATGGCGCATTACAAGATCCCGATATTACCTTAACCACAATGGAGATAGTGAGAGAACGAATTTTGTCACTTCTTTTTGCCACCACAATCAAGATAAATCTAATACTTAGTCGTCACTAGCGTAGGAACAAGCACATGTAAAGACCATAAAATCCAGGCAATCAATAATCAAAACCATTCATCAACATATTCAACACCATACTTTGATAATACATAGTGCAAGATACATCACCATCTAGTCGGCCTACCTTGATGGATCACCTCTTCAACACCAGTGGTTCTTGATCTAACAACTAGAGAACATGAAGAACGGGGCAAAGCCCCGGTGGCTCTAAACTTACTAGCTGTGTTGTCCCTCTAGCGGCGGATCCCGAAACCCTAGGGCTTTTACAAGTTTATATAGGGCTGTACATCAGGAAGGAAAGGATTCTCGGGAAAAGAGTCCCTGTGCCGATCGGCACATGGGCTGTGCCAATCGGCACACCTCGTGTCCAGCTCGGTTTCCCTCCCTAAGTCGGTTCCGAAGTCCTAGGTAGCTTCCATGTGGGTCTTCCATCAGTTTTTCTTCGAGATCAAGTCTTGTGTTGCTCTTTCAAATCTTCGAGTATCTTTTATCTCTCGTGACGGATATCTCCCAGATTGGCTCGGATAACTTCCTTCTAGAATAAACTGAATGGTGGGCCAGCTTCAGTGGCCTTGGGGTCCCATGTGCCGGTCGGCACATGTCTGTGCCGATCGGCACAGTGGGCCTTTTCTACTGGTTCTCTTCTCTTCAGGTCCAGATCAGCCACAATGTCCAGAATGTCGTCCTTTTCATCTGTTTCTGCAATAAGCTCCAGAACGACATATATACAAATATGGTGCTATTATCAAGGGTTAATGGCCTATAATGATGACATTTATGCTCTAAATAAGGCGCAGTTGGCATATAAAATGGTATGCTAGAAATCGCCAACAGCTCCCCCACACTTAAACCTTTACTCGTCCCGAGGAAAGTCAAGAATGAAAATCAACTTGCATATAGTCACATCAATCATAAAAGTATTTCAAATCTACACGAGCTGAGCATTTAGTCATTGTGAGATTAAATCAACCACCACGCTTCTGTAGACTTGTGCGCAGGTAAATGGGTCAGATTCTTTTGCGGAATTTGCAAATGTTATGAACCACAACTTTTACAAAAAAAAAAAAGCTTTAATGTGCAGAAAAACATTGGGACGCTGCTGCACATTCGATTTCGAATGTGTTTATCCTCTTTCCAATTTGACGTTTTCGCCATGCCAGTCTTCTTCAGCCGCAAAGAGTCGAGAGTCTCTGCATGATCCGGTGTTCTTAGCCCAAAGCAAGTCCAGGTTCAGAGAAATTTGGATTTGGCGAGCCTAAGGTAGAGATACTGCCCTTTATCCGTGTTACACTTACCCAGCAGCTAAGCAATCAAACAAATTACCAAGCAGAGATATCAATCATGACACCCATCAACTTTCTCTTTACTAAAATAAGCATCAATATGAAACTACTGTGGAATACAGGGTTCCAAACAGTAACACCCTAGCACGCTGCCTGGCAGCAAATGCTGTTTGTAATGGCCGCTAGATACTATCCATCACATATAAAATCAGCATCAATATGAAACTACTGTGGAATACAGGGTTCCAAACAGTAACACCCTAGCACACTGCCTGGCAGCAAATGCTGTTTGTAATGGCCGCTAGATACCACATCACATATAAAATCAGCATCAATATGAAACCACTGTGGAATACAGGGTTCCAAACAGTAACACCCTAGCACACTGCCTGGCAGCAAATGCTGTTTGTAATGGCCGCTAGATATACCATCCATCACATATAAAATCAGCATCAATATGAAACTACTATGGAATACAGGGTTCCAAACAGTAACACCCTAGCACACTGCCTTCCAAATGCTGTTTGTAATCAGTCACACACATTCGGCCTTCACCTCCACACATTTAGGGGCGCCTTTTCGATTCAACAATACACTTATTAACATCTGATGCAAACAGCAAGGACGATAAAGTCTCTTTTGCTGATGCGGCCTCAGGTGAAAGGTTGACAATCATAAGCACTTTGGCCTGTCCACCAAGGCAAGGCTGCAAGGCAAAGTAGAAGGTGAGGGACTCGTTTGCCATGCACTGGTAAAGGATGCTAACTTTAAATGATACTTTCTACACAAATTACTAACCTGTAAGAGATGTGTCAATTTTGAACTCCTGAAGGAAACATATCCTGCTCGGTTTGAAATTTCCCGGATCACATTTTTCAAAAATGTTAAACTCTTGTTGATATCCTAGATCATTAAGACATAGACATGATTAACAAATGCAGGTTATTATTACAACACATGAGGATATTGGAAATAAGTATCATAGACTGACCCCAGTCTCTCTTGTTTTTCCACTTTTCCTGGCGTCTTCACTACCGGCCAAGTCAATCAAGTTGAGAACCCCTTGTTGTTGCTTGCCCGCATGCTTCAATATCAAAAGAAACATAGATAGATTCTCAACATTACTTTATTTGTAAATTTCATAAAACTACGAGTATTTGCGCATGTGTAACATAAATCTACAACTTTTAAGCTCAGTTTCAGAAACTACTTGTACTTTTTGTAACACAAAACTATGACTCTTAGATCTGGGTAAGGACTATATGAGACAAGCCTTACCTCCTGGTACAAGTGGAGTGACTTAACCACTGCAAATGTCTAAAAGGGGGGGAGGGGGGGGTGAAGAGAGAAGAGATTGATTCCACTACTAAAGAGTGAAAAAAACAATATTTTTATTTTCCTAGCATGCAGAATTTAGAATTCAACGTGAGAGTCATATGCATTATATGATACGTATTATTGGGAAATAAGTACATAGTAGCATGCAATTCGCTCATCAAAATTTAATACTTTTCACCATGGGTAATGCTCACCCCAGCCTCCCTTAATCGATCACCCAATAATAAGTATCATATGCATAGTAATGCGCATCAGAATTCGATCACCAAATAATAACCTTAATCAACTACCCAGTAATAAGTATCATACTTATTACATTGCATATTGGAAATAAGAATCATATGCATTAGGCTCATCAGAAATCAATGTGAGAGTCATACCTCAGATGTTATTTTAAGTGTGAGAACAAAATGGCTGCGCGAAGACTCATCATTCATCATCGTTTTGCCCACAGTCCTGGTTAAATACAATACACAACATCAGATTCGATAAAAGCACCAACAACTATTCAAAATTATACAGAATCATTGTCCTCACCTGAACCGGGATGCTTTGCGTAAAAGTGTTACCACATCGGTAACACTAGATATATCAACAATTGTGAGGCCTGACACAATTGTGTTGCCATCAAAGTCATGGTTATTGAGAATTTCTTGCTTAAATCCGGTGCTAACAAATCACGAATATTTTCCATATGAATCTCAAGAATTGATACCTGCATAGTGAATCAAATATAGATATTATATTAGTGTCAGGACAATATAGTGCTTAAGAAAGTAAAAACATCTGCGTTTACTAACTTGAATGGAATACTTCCATCCATCAGATTCTTTAGATTGCTTGGCTTTAAAAATTTGTTCCATCGCGCGCGGAATAAGCCCTCTCTGATCAATGCCTTTATCATCAGTGCCTTCCCTACCCAGCATGGTATAGGTCTTTCCAGATCCTGTTTGGCCATATGAAAATATGGATACCTGTATGACAAAGTAACAAATTATGTGTGACAATTTCTTAATTACTGAAACGACTGAAAGAAAAAAACCTGAAAAGATTAAAACAAGCAGGATTCTTAAGCTTAAAAAAACACAACCATACGTATATTGTTGGCCCAAACATCATCACCCACGGGCACAAGAAGAAAGTGAGAGCTGACCACACACTCCCTGCCAGCTGCTGTGGATAGAAGCCTTGCTCACTTATTATATAGTCAAGCAAAGGTTGAAAGCACAACAACTACCATACCTACTACTGTTCCCATACTTCTGCTTACATAAGCACCATGCCCCTACTAGCTGCCCACTCCTCTACTTGTACTGCTGTCGTTACTATGGGCGTGATCACCATGCCTAGTAACTCCTATCTGTTATGGGCCAGGTTTCAATCGAGATCTACGCGGCGGCGGCCCTTTGGGCGGGCGCAGCAGCTGCCCTAGGCGCCTTGGGCCCACCACCGGCGGCGCTGCAAGATGGGGACGGCCCCATCCCCATCCAAAGTGGCTAGGAGGAATAATTGGAAAGTGTCAATGTAATTTAGGAAAGATAAAATTAGATGATAAGATCCTATCTTTAGAGATTATGGTTAAGTTAGAGAATTCTTAGGGGAGTCAAGTCAACCCTCTGTGTATAAAGAGAAGGGGTGTAATCGTAATGAATTAAGAAAAGTAAAGGGGTCAAACCCTAAGCTCTCTAGCTCTCCTCGCTGCCACCCCCTTCCCCATAATCCTAGCCGCCGCACCTCCCCCTCCTCCAGCCATGCGCCGCCGCCATGCGCTGCCGCCTCCTGACCCTAGCCGCCTGCCCAGGCGCCGCGCCACCCGCCCCTCTCGCCGAAGTAGAAGGACCATAACCATGGTATCACGAGTCCATCTTGATCCTCAGCCTCCACCAACGTTGTTGCCGCTGCCATTGTCGCCACCGAGGTCCCGGATCTCACGGCCTTGTGGCGGTTCGACTCCTTCCGCGTCACAGGAAGGAAGATGATCGACGCCCTGAAGACTGTACCAACCAAGAGCTTGAAGGAGACCAAGCCCGCGCCCGAGATCGACGTCGACATGCCGCCACAACCCTCCATTAAGGATGCGACAGAAATAGATCTGCAACAGCCACTCGCGCAAGAGGACGTCGACGAGGAGATCCTCGGCGAGATCAAGCCTGTGGTAGTGCTCCAAGCGCTCCCATCTCCATCGGCTGCCCCGACAATCCTCACCGGCTTTGAGGAGATTGTTCATCACAAGTTGATGAACACGATCCGTGCTAATACCGTGGATTCAACGCCTGCAGCCTCTTCGGCCGTCGACGCGATGCCTGTTCGTGCTACGGCCATCGCCGTGAATCCGGCACGCATAGCTCCTTCGGTCGTCGATGTGACGCAAGTTCGCGCTATGGCCATCGCCACGGATCCGGCACCCACAGCTCCTATCATCGACGCGACGCCTGATCGCGCTACGGCCATAGCCGCAGATCCGGCGTTCGCATCCCCTCAGATCGCAGACGCGACGCCTGTTCGCGCTATGATCATCGACGCAGATCGGGCACCAGCAACCTCTCCGGTCGTTCATGCGACTCCTGCTCGCAAGACGATCGTCGTCCTCAACAACATCGCTGATCGGCTTCCCCTAAAGCGGGAACACGACAATGTTCAGGCGGCAGATCTAAGCCGCCATGGAGGACCTTGTGGAGAAAACCGCCTTGGTCAACTCCATCGACGGGGCGCCTTGATCGCCTTAGAGATCGCCTCTCCAACCGCTCAGGCAAATTTAGCAAACAAGGGCTTGAGGTAACTCAAGCAGGCGTTCGACGACATCGCCCCCTGCACCGCCGAACCCCCCTACAACGACACTAGGGATGCGGCGGCACCACATCCGCAGCAGTACCAGCTGCACAAGGGCATCAACAAAGGGAGCAACACCAACATCTCCAACCCCCTCGACATGCCCAAGGGCATCTGCCATGACGTCCGTCGCGGTCCTAAGCTGACGACGCTCACGGCTCATGTCAAAGCGGACGCTGCTTTACACGCCAGGACGACACACAAGGGGCTCATCTCCTTGGATGAGTACATCTCCGTCCTGCTCGCATGCTCCTCATTCGCGTGCTAAATGCGAGAGGAGGAGACGATGCAACTAGTCGTCCGGTGGCGATTAGAGCGCACGTGCCTCCTATACCATGGCTGCCTGGCGAATTCCTCATCAACAAGGACATTCTTGCGGGTTTCATACCCACCCATGGAGCGCTGGCTGCAACTGCTACGCATGGGAACGATCCTTGTCTTCCCTTGCAGGCCTCATCTTCGCTGGCTTCATCAGGAACCCCCACGACGACATCAAGCTCGCCTCGACACGTTCAACCACCACCTTCCCCCAGAAAACAGTTACAGTGCGTTGTGTGAAAGGAGGGGGGGGGGGGGGTTACGGGCCAGGTTTTCAATCGAGATCTGCGCGGCGGCGGCCCATTGGGCGGGAGCAGCAGCTGCGCTAGGCGCCTTGGGCACCGCCGCAAGATGGGGACGGCCCCATCCCCTTCCAAAGTGGGTAGGAGGAATAATTGGAAAGTGTCAATGTAATTTAGGAATGATAAGATCCTATCTTTAGAGATTACTTAGAGGTTAAGTTAGGGATCAGTCGTAGATTGCTTGGGAGACAAGTCAACCCTCTCTATATAAAGAGGGGTGTAATCGTATTGAATTAATAAAGAAGTTCTCCTGGCTGCTGCCCCCTTCCCCTAGCCGTCGCGCCTCCCCTCCTCTAGCCGTGCGCCGCCGCCGCATCCTAGTCGCGCCACCAAGCAGCCGCCCAGGCGCGCGCTGCCGCCCTCTCTCACCGGAGTAGAATAAGGGCCGTAACACTATCACTGCGGCAACTACATGCTCCTGCAGCCATTTTGGCACCAAACATAATTACTCAAAATGCCCCCCTAAACCAACGGTAGTGCAGAAGAATTACCAACAAATCTCCCCCTAATTCTGCTCCTTCCTCACATTGGCCAAGCCAATCTTGGGGCATAGCACCTTGAAGCGCACGCGCCCGTGATTTTTGGTTAGGATGTCTGCGAGCTATTTGCCATAACGCACGTCCATCGACGTAGTCACGAATGAAGTCGTAACGCACGTCCATGTGCTTGCTGGGGTCGTGTAGGACAAGATTCTTGCAAAAGGCGACGGCGACTTGTTTCCATCATAAACATACGGCGCAGTACCTCGCCCAGCAGCCGATTGAGCCACACTCCCTTGCAGCAGAGGTGGGCAGAGGTGGCGGCAATGTACTCCGCCTTGCAAGTCGAGAGCGACACCACCATCTGTTTCTGCGACCATCGTGCCCTTGCGACCATCAATATCGCCGGCCATGTCGCTGTCGCGGTCATCCTTCTCGTACACGATCCCCTGCTCCTTTGTCCCTGCGATGTAGCACGGGATCCAGCTTGACGGTGACGAGGTGGTCCTCCCTTGGATCCTGCATGAAGCGGCTCACATAGCTCACCGCGAATGAGGTAGCGCAGCCCGTAGATGATACTCCTGTACCACGTCGCGTCCACCGTCGGAGCCGTTCTCTGTGTCGTTAGCTTGACCCCTCCTCCATGGGTGACTGCGCTGTATTGCAGTCCTCCCTTCACCTATTTGCGCGCGTACGCGCTTTGGCAGAGCTCGATGCCGCCATCGCCTTGCTCCACCTCAAGCCCCACGTGGTAGCACAATAATCCAAGATCGCTCATGCGGAACATGGAGATCATCCGCCCCTTGAAATCGTTGATGTCGCGCTGCTCTGCTTCGTTGATGATCAAATCATCCAGGTACACAACGCCGACGATCATTGTTCAAGGCGTGCTCGTTGGCGCACTTGGCGAAGCCGAGCTTCTTCAAACTCGCGTCGAGCTTGATGTTCCAGGTCCGCGACGCCTATCGAGCCCGTCCAAGGCCTAGCGCAGCCGCTCATCACTTTTCGCACTTCGTGCTCGACGAGGAATCCTGACCGGCGGTTGTGCACGAACACCACCGTCAGCTCGCCGTTGAGGAACGCAGACTTGACGTCCATGTGGTGGACGCGCCAACCCTTCTTCGCTGCCAGCGCAAGCACGAGCCACACGAACTCCGGGCGTGTTTGGTTTCAGCCTAGGGAAATGCTGCTTGCCAGGCAGCTAAATCTCAGCCAATCGACGGCCTAAGCGTGCCATGCGTGAAAACAAGTGCAAACACCTCCTCGAAGTAAATCCCTTCACACTGCACGTAGCCCTTGGCGACCAACCTTGCCTTGTGCTTCACAAGCCTGTCGTCTGCCTCACGCTTGATTTTTAACACCCGCTTGAGCCTAATCGGCCAGCATGAGCCGGCGGATCGACGAGCTCCCAAGTGTTTGTTCCTCGATCGAGCGCATCTCCTCTATCATCACCTTGCGCTAGCATGGATGCGCTCAAAATTGCGAATGTGCTTGGTTCCTCACCCGAAATTTGGTTGCCCTACCAAATCATTGACCGCCCTGAACCGTAGCGGCTCTCCCTCGTATGCCGCATCAAGATTTGGCGACGTATGCGGCGGTAGCGACACAAATTGAGCGGATTATGGTTCTGCCACCACAAAAACAAGGAATCCCGCCGGAGTCGCAAAAGCAAGGAGGCAACCGCCACCTCTTCTTTGTGCGCAGTCGCAGAAGTTTGCGGCTCCTCGTCCTGCATCGCCTTATCAACTCCCCCTGCCCCGCCACCTCCTCGCGGTGCGTGGTGAATTCGAAGTGGAATGAGCTCCTGGAGCTTGGTCGCGCCTCGCCCGCCATTTTGCCGACCAGTCCCCGCCAGCTGCTTCGTCAAAAACGACATCGCGGGAGATGTGCCACTTCTTGCTCACTGGGTCATAGAGCCAGTACGCCTTGCTTGCTATACTCGTAGCTGAGGAACACCATGTGTTGTGATCCGGTCGTCCACCTTGCTCATGTATGGCTTGACCGTCTTCACGTGCGCCACGCACCCAAAGTCCTAAGGAAGGAAACGTCCGGCTTACGTCCAAGCCAGGCCTCGAAGGGCGCCTTCCCTGCCACGTTCTTCGTCGGCGAGCAGTTTAGTATGAACGCAGCCGCTCGCACGCCTCTTGCCTTCATCATGCTTCTCGCCATGCCGACCACCGTCTGGTTGCGCCGCACCACGATGTCGTTCTACTGCGGTGAGTACGGCACCGAGAGATGCCGTTCCACACCTTTCTCCACGCAGTAGTGACCGAATTCCACCGAGGTAAACTCGCCGCCGTGGTCGGTCCTGAGCACGCGCAGCTTCCGCCCCATTCATCGCCTCGACGCGCGCCTGGAACTCCATGATGGCGCGCGGTGCTTCTGTCCTTTCTCATCAGCAGTCAGAGCCACATGTACCGGCCGTACTCGTCCACCAGCTTGCCGGTGTGCTCAATCTTGGGCAGGCCACGCACCATGTCCTTCTGCCCCATTTCACATCAGCGAGTTGAAGCCGATGTGGCCTTCGCCCGTGCCAGAGCCACGCGCCGTTGTCCTTCTGTGCCGCCAAGCACACAGGCTTTCGTCACCTCCAGCTTGACGGTGTACAGCCTGATCTTGGCTCGCCGCACCCTCACTAGAAGCTTGCGGTCGCGGATGCGGAGCACGCGGAGCCTGATCTTGCTCGCCGCACCCTCGCTAGCAGCTTGCGGTCGCGACGCGGAGCACGCCACCCGTGCTCATCAAGGATGTTGCTCCTCAGGCGCAGGATGAAGTAGACATACGCTAGCGCGCGGTGCTCACCGTTCTAGCATCGAAACACCACCAAGACGCGACCCTCGATACTCACCACCGAGCCATCGCCAAACATGACCGAGCCCTGATGGCAATGTCGTGCTCAAGAACACCGCCTTGTTGCCCGTGATGTGGCTGCACGATGCCGTGTCGAGGTACCAAGTGTGTCGTCAATGTCGACCTCGCAACCGAGGCTGACTTGAGCCCGGACCTCATCCAGCTCCACGAACTCCATCCCTTCCTCCACGGCGTCGCTGAGCGCACACACCAACACAAGCAGTAGCGTCGGCTCCCCGTCGTTCTCTTGTCTGCCACTAGAGAGCGCTCGATGCCTTGCGATCCCGCGCCCAGTGGCCCTCGCCACAATTGTGGCACTTGTCGTCGGCGCACAGTCTGGCCTTGCCCTTCTTCCTCGGCGCCCGCTCCTATCGATCATCAATCGCCTTCAGCCGCGTGGTGCTTAGGATGGCAATTCCACCAGCGGGTCCCGCACCCGACGGGTGCCGGCGCGGGTGATGTTTTCCGCCCGCGGATGGCACCCGCACTCGACCCGCAGTGACACGGGCGTGGGCACGGGTGTCTTCGCCCACCCGCGGGTGACCCAATGGCGCCCGAGATCACAGCCCAACTGGCGCTGAGAACAGACAGGCCACTGCAACCCAACTTCCACTCCCTCCCACCGCAGCCCAACTCTACACTCGCCAGTCGCCACCCAGCCAATCGCTCTCGATTCCCCTCTCTCGTCTCGCTCGCCAATCGCCGCCGCCATAACTGCGCCGCCTCACTACCGAGTGCGCGACGCGCGGCGAGGAAGGGAGACGCCGGGCGCGCGGCTCCGCTCCTTCGTGGCCGTGCCACTCGCTCCTTTCCCGTCGCCGGCCGGCCAACCTTTGGTGGAGCCGTGGAGGCGCGCGGTTCGCTCCTTCGTCGCCTCTCTGCGCTGTGGCCGCTTGGCTACTGCTCTGCAGAAGGCATCACGCAGCAGCAGCAGCACGCGGCAAGCTCGGCCACGCGGCGTTCGCGGGTACAACCGCGGCAAGCACGGCCATCACGTGGAGATGGATTGACAGAGGCAAGATTTGTTTTATTTGAGTTCTTGTTTGAAGATTGCATAAATTCCGATGTAGATTGGAATTTGGAGTTCTCGCCCTCGCCAATCGCTCATCTAATCTTAGTTTTTGTCGAAGACACCAGAAGAGATTGCAAAAATGAGATTTATTTACTGAATTTGGATTTGGGACATGTGTTTTCGTGCTTATTATTCTAGACTCGACGTGCACCCGACACCAGCCCGAAACCCGGCGGGCGCGGGTGCCAAATTTCACCCGCGGGTGCTGGCGCTAGATTTCACCCGATGCATTTTTCTTCACGAGCGGGCGTTTGCCTCACCGACCCGAACCCGACCCGTTGCCATCCTAGTGGTGACCTCTTCCAGCGAGAGCTCGGACAGCTCGAATTTGGTCGGCACGACTCGCGGGAGCTTTTCAATTGCTCGCTACTCGTCAATCTCCCTATTGCCACCAGCGAGGACAGGTACAATGCAGTCGCAGAATACGATGTTCCCGAACTCCTTGCGGAGCTGCTGCGCCTTGGCCTTCCTCGACCGGTTCGCGCATGGTCGCCAGCTTGTCCCACGCCTCGTTCGTCGTCCTCTTCCTCCCCAGTGTGGAGATAAACTCCGGCAGCACAGCAGAGAAGAAAGTGAGCGCTCACCACACAGCATGGTTTTTGCAGCAACTGAGCTGCTGCGGAGTGGAGCTTTTTCTTTCTATTATATAGTCAAGAAAGGTTGAAAGTACAACAACTACCATACCTACTACCTTTCCCATACTTCTTGCTTATAAAAGCACCATGCCTCTATTCTACTAGCTGCCCTTTCCTCTACTTGTACGGTGTCATTACTATGGGCGTGAGCACCATGCCTAGTAACTCCTATCACCGCAGCAACTAAACACTACTGCAACTATGGCAGCCCATTTTGGCGACAAACTTAATTACTCAAAATGCTCCCCTAAACCAACATTAGTGCAGCGGATTATCAAGAACTGCAATGCAACTTACTTACCTTATATCCATCCAAAGAACTCTCCACAAGTTCTGATACTTCCATGAGATATCACCTTGGGAAGCATCAGGCTAAAAAACCCTGTCGTAGTGAAACCTAAATATTAAAAAAAAATTGTAGTCAGTGTCAACAATACTATTAACAAACCATTGATTGCAAAAATAAAATAAATGTAAAATAACCTTTATTTTGGAACTCAATGCAGCGGTCATCTTCTGAAATGAGATCAAGGGCCCAGCACTATTTGCATCATCAAGACTTGGTCTAACTCGACAGAAGACTCTTATATTTCCTTTTATTTCCTGCAAATAAAATTGCATCAATATTTTAGAAAGAAAAAAGTTCAAAAACCATAATGCCGTCAAACTAATGAATAAAATAGCTTGTCATATCATCCTCCTTTATTACGTCAAACTAATGAATGAAATAGCATGTTTTATGTGATCTTGTAAACCTAGTGCTCTGTCAGTAACCATTGAGTCCTAGTGTCGAGTTCAGTTAGTTCCAGTGCTTTCAGTTTCGTCAGTCTGTTCTGTTAGTATGCCCTAGTCTTCTAGTTTTGCCGAGTTTTGAGTAGATAGTAGTGTGCACTGCGTCGTGTTCTAGAGTTTAGGGCCGTCATGGCCTGTAGTGCCGGCTCAATCGGAGCCTCATTAGCATGTACTTACGACTATAATAAAAGTGAGAAAACCTGAAAACGCCTGCAGCTTCGTCGCAGCACCAAACCACTTCGTGTCGTGTCTGTGTGACTTGTGAGCGAGAGAATTGCCTGATTCTACCAACAACATCCGGGTCATGGCGATGCCCCCTCCTCCGCGCACGCTTCCTCCCACCCATCCAACACTGGGTCAGTCGCTGGTGATGGATCGCGCGGAGTATCGCTGGGGTAGAGGGTGTCTCAACGCAGCGAGCGCTACCTTCATCGTAGACGACCTTCTCCCTTCCCTGCTCCCCGTCGCCACGGTACTACAACATCGTCGTGCAGCGAGTGGTGCGGGAGGTGAGCGGCATTTCCCGCAACTGACCAAGACCAATTACGCCAATTGGTCGACGATGATGAAGGTGATGTTAAGCGCTCACAGCCTCTGATCGGCGATTTAGTGCGGCACAGACGACGAGCAAGAGGATCAAATGGTGATGGAAGCCATAGTCGCGCGGCGTCCCATTGGAGATGGCGTCCTCTCTGGCGAAGAATGCGACGGCCAAGCGCGCGTGGACTCTTTGGCGGAGACCCGCCTTGGATCCGATCGCGTCCGCAATGCCTCGGCGAGTACGACTACATCTTCCGCGATGGCAAGTCGATCGATGACTTCGCACTGCGGCTACTACCCGGTA
>JAAXCT010001805.1:0-124549 GCA_012490785.1 Eragrostis nindensis
AAAACGAATGGAACCGCCTTATACGCCACGTATCGGCTCGGAAACAGGCCACGGAGGGCAAAACGCTGAGAGAAGGCCCTGGCTCCCATGACTGGAGATTAGGATATTGAGTTTGGCTGGTTTCAATACCTTCATCTTCTGTTCATCAAAATTAAAACAAGATTCTCTTCTGAACTACTCTCTACACTTCAAAAAAATATACTTGTCATTATAGCATCCAAACTTTTTCTCGCACTACTTATCATTCTCACATTCAATTGTACTTTTGGAGGTAAAATGAGCCTCACCGCCCCTCTTTAATACATTCACATACCATGTCAAACATTATCCCTCTCATCAATAAGGTAACGTGTCATTTGCCACGACTTTGTGTATGTTCTCTGCGATTAATTCTTCAAAGAAAAGATCCATCTTGAATATGTATGATTAAAAATTTAAATCCATATCATGTTTCAATACCTGAATTCTTATACAATGAAAGAGTAATTTGCAATACCAGTTATTGAAGGGCATCAAACAAATTTTTCATCAAGAAACAAAAGAAGCACATCGAAGAACACTGCATGTGAGACATTTATCTGACATCGTGATCCATAATTAAACAACAACATATCTTTTTACCAAGAATGTTGAAATTTTACACATTACCAAGATAGGTGGTGCCTTTATTTAAACAGGTTTGATTCTTCACATAGCTTATTCGTAGAGGTAGGTAACGTGCATTACCTTCTTCTTTATACAATGGTACGCAGCTCTCCTATGCCATCCATAAGAAACTTATTCATGCAAGCATCATAGAAACTGGAAACTAAAAGACATGAAAGACACATCAGAAAACAAGGCCGGCTCCCTTGAGTTTCTCCCCACGGTGCTATCAACCCTCCTCCCCATTTCTGTTGTCATGTGGTTCATCCAACCTACCTTCCCTTTCCTAAAGAATGCAGATTTTGCAATTCCAGATACCACAAACTCCAGTCTGATTAGCTCCACTAAGTGTATCGAAGCTGCACAGCCTCACCACCTTCCTCAGGAACACCACCATCTTCTTCCTCACGGTGAATGGGACACCGAGGAATGTGGCGAGTATCTTGACCCATTTCACAGTTTCTAACACCAGATCCTCGTACTTGAGGAACAAAACCCTATCAGGGCTCTGGATGCTCTGTTCCCATACTCGATGCAGTGATCCCAGAATGGCCCAACAGATGTGCAGCCCTCACAGAACAGGTCAACAACAGCATCCAACTCCATGCGAAATCCTTCATTCTTTTTCTTCTGAAAGTGCCACCGTGAAACAATAGCGTCCATGGGATCACGGCAGATGTACACAATCCGAAAACCTCGATCAGTTATGGATTTTGGGAGCATGGAGAATGGCGTGTGAGTGAAGAGAAGGTGCGGGGAGGGAAGCTTGTCAAAGTAGGCGAGGTCACCTCCTGGTGGGATAGCTATGGATTTCACAAGCTCCTGAGGATGGCAGGTGTGGATGGGATGGCTCTGATCCTCGACGTCGTCGCGGTTGATGATGGTGTAGGCGAGCGCCTTCAGCCAGGTGGTGCCGCACTTGGGGTTGGAGATGAGTATGACGTCATCGTGGCGGGCATTGAAGTTTTCTTGAAGCTTCATGATGCCCTCAACAATGGATGGCTTAAACCAGAAGTTCTTGTACTGGACCCAACGGCACTCCCCATTCCTCTCTTGTTGGAAGGATGGAGAGATGATCGGCCTCCATCTTTGTGGCACTTGCTTCGTTCTTCAGCAGATATTATGCCTAGGCTTGGTTCTACAAACTTTGGTAGATGCTGAAGGTTGTCTCGAATATGTGGAACGACCGGTCCTATATAATAGCCGATGATCAGAACGAGTGGCTGAAGTCTTGTCATTATTTATCCGGCCCACAAATTTCAGATGCAATACCAGTTCATCCCAATGTAGCACATGACAACAGGATTTGTACCTGAATGGGGTAGTACGCTCTGTTTGAACTAGCTGTGGTAAACAAAGAAACCCAACAAAAAAAAACTAAACGGGTAATACGCTCTGCACCACGGCCTATAAGCCTCCTCTGTTTTTTGTGGTACTGAAAACTATAAATTTAAATAACGAAACCAACAAAAGAACTGATGTATGACAATCCACTGCGGCACCAAACAATGAAATATGGATCACTGTAGGAACTTCAGACAAAGAAATGAGTCATAGACAAATAGCTCGTTTATTGAAGGTACAATAATGCATTGGCATAGTTGGAAAAATTTCAAGGAAGCAGAGAAGATAGCAAATCCCACTGCTTCTTTATTCAAATAGTAGCACCAGACGCAGAAGTTTCACACTGAACAAGTATGTAAAGACAATTCAGTGACCGATAATTATAACTCCATATTCTTTTTCCAAATTACTTTTCCGAGAAGCTTTGCTTTTGTTCATCACTATGTAAAAGACTTGACTCACATTTTGGGCTTGGTAATTCCATAGCAGTGTTTTGATATTTTTGTTAGCACTAATACTTCTTATTTTTAATGGTATTTTATTACAAGTAGCAACATGATGGAACTTATACTCGGTCACAACACCAACCGGTACACTCACCCTTGACATAGGTTGGTGCAACTCGTGGACATCACTACACAAATCTGATGATTCATCGAGGATGATGCATCATACCTCATGGACACTGGCAACTGATAACTTGACATTAATGAAGATTTTAATTGAAGGTACAAACTATTCATTGACACCATGCATGGTAGGTGAAACCTTCATAGATGAAAAATTATGAAATCCATGTGGGGCCAACGCGTAAAAGATTTTGCGTTACCAAATCCCACTGTTCTTCTCTGTTTGATTCAACTCTAACACCAAATATAAAGTGTGCAAAACTTCCAAATATTATGTAAAGACCAAAATCAGTGGCCAATGATTATCTTTATCATTTATTTTCAAGATTTCCTTTCCCAGGTGGTTTCCATATATTTATCATTAGATAAGAAGAGTTAGACTTGAATTTTGGGTTTTGCAATTTGTAGCAATATTGTTATGAGTTTACAATTGAAATTCCTCATATCCACTTTTCATTCGTCACAAGTAGCAACTCGATGGAACCGTAACCGACATGAAGTGGTTCACCTTAAACTGGGGTTGGCGCAACTCGTGGACAGCATCAAACCATATGCTCTGTACCCTCCCCCCCCCCCCCCCCCCCCCCCCCCCCCCCCCCCCCAACCAATGGACACTGCCAGTGGGCACACTAGGATGTAAGAGGCAAATCGAAGGTACTCTGCGCTGGCAGCGTAACACCTCAAATTTCCAATGAAAGTGAAAACTAGCAAATCTTTATGATCAACAAGTGAAATAATTCAAGGTGGTGCCATATCCCATTGTTTATCTATTCAATCTGGATAGTCGTCATATGACACAAAGAAAACTAGAAAAGATTGGTGAAATCAGTTTTTATGAGAGTATGAACTATAACATAACATTAATGAATAATTACAAAGAAAATTTCACACATTTGAAGTTTTGGTACTATGCCAGAGTAGTGCTTTAGAGAAATAATAACTCAGTATTTGGATACTATTATTTTCTCTTGTTCATCAGAAAAATTTCCTCAGGGTTTGTGTTTTTTATATGTATAAATGGATTGTCCCAATCAAGCCCAATGATAGTGCACAGAGACAATATTATATCATGATATCAATAATCCTTCAAACACAACTTTCATGACTCCACATCTTTCAAATAGGGGGATTCCTCCACGAAGAAATATTACAAACATAAATAAATCTTGGGTTTTGGACCACAAGGTTTTTTTTTCTCCTGATAGAATAAACTTCTATTCATGGCTGGAAATTACATGAACTCACAAGTTCCCTGAATTCATTGTAAGTGTCCTCCAAACGGTTTGCTCGAATTTCAAGTTTACTTTTTTAAAAAAATAAGTAGAATAGGTATCGTAGCATCCACAGTTTAGGCTAGTGGAGAGGGTAACTGGACGCCTGTAAGAAGTTATCCACACACGAGCTCCCTTTTTTTTTTTGGGGTCAATTTCGTCCTCTGGTTACATGAGGCCCACAAGTCATCCATAGTGAAAAATGGATAAATAAATGTTATGCGCGACATTCTACTTAGGGACTTTTGGATGTCAATGTTACAATGCATAGTTAAAACTGAAACCCTTTACTGAAAATTACGTTTCTTTCCCTTAATATTAAGTGTTTTTTTTTCACGAATTCACAAAACTCCATTCCAGATCTAGTACTAGCTGATATAACGATAAGTCGATAAGTCACTATCTTTGATGCCTATTGCCTACAGACCCAAACTGGGTAGCCCCACGGCGGCAATATCACGATATCAAAATCTAGGTGTCGTTTACAAAGAAATGTTATTGTCCCAATCTGGGGAGAAATTTTTTTTGTCATAGAGTTGCCCGGCAGATCTCTTGTACTTTTTTTGTCTACAATTTATGCAGTAATCGAATCAGATTTTAGTTCTGGAGGTTTCAATCATAACTTTAGAAATTTAGTATTACAAATCTGCAGTCCTGTTCCGACGTCATGATTGGCAGCTTGAAGTTGACCGTGATCGCCGGTGTCGGCCTGATGCTTAGAGCCTTAGCCGTCGAAATGAACTCCCAGGTGAATACGGAACGAATCTACCCTTATCTATGTTTTCGTAGATGTACGGACGCCAAAGTTACTGTAGTACTGTAGCAACGCCGATTTTTAGATTATGCTCGCTTCGCGAATTTTTTTTAAAAATAATATTTTCTTTGCTCGGAATTACAGAAAAAATACCGAAAACTGAAAAATTACAAAAATAATACACTATCGTGCGTCCAACGCACGAAAACAGGGTAGTCGTGCGTTGAACGCACGAAAACTGAGTAGTCGTGCGACCAACGCACGACTACCCTTTTTTCGTGCGTTCAACGCACGAAAATATCATGTATAGCATGGGAAGCGACGTATAGAGGGTTTTCGTGCGTTGAACGCGCGAAAACAGGTCGTCGTGCGTTGGTCGCACGACTACTTCGTTTTCGTGCGTTCAACGCACGACTACCCTATTTTCGTGTATTCAACATGCTAAAACTAGTAAAATAATTTTTTTATGCCATGCAATTTTGGTTTCTCATATGTTTAGGATTAAGAGTCAAAATTGTGTGGTTTTAAAAGTTTTTTAACGTGAGTAGGACTAGAAAACTGAATTGGAAGATAACCCGACTAGAAAAGTGTTTGGAAGCGAAAAAGAAGTCCACGAGTATTGAGAGAAGAAAGGAAAGTATGAGAGAAGAAGTCCATTCGTGAGGAAATAGAATAATGCATTAAAATATAAATACATAGGTAAACAAATTACACTGGCATGTTCGGTACACACGACCACTAACCTAATTGTGCACCGCACTAATCCTGACATGCCTTAGGAAATTGGAAATGCAACATTGAACGAGGATAATACAACATTGGCTAGATACAAGACGTCACCGATACAAATGCAATTATGTCCCACATAAAACTACTACGATAAGGGAAGGACAATTGCTTTAGGATACTTGAAATTGAAGCGACATGAATGTAAATAATGCTGCTACTTAGGCCCCCTTTGTGCCCGTCGAGCTTCCTCGCGCTATGCAGCTACTTGTTGAGCATGGCGTTGATGAGCTTCTTCCTCACGCTGTTGGCTTCGTGCCATTGCACGCTGGCGTGTTTGCTCTTCACGGCGGCGACGTTCATCCATTGCTGCCTTGATCCTTTGCTCCATTAGTTCCTCCCTTGTAGGTTGGGCGTGCGGAATGTTTTGTTCCCTTTGCCCTCTAGTTGGACGTGCCTGTTGGAGCCTTTCATGGTCAGCCATCCTCATGAGGTATTCACTTGTGGTTTCGGCTTCGATGGCTGCACGAGTAGCATTTGTGGGCCGAACCGAATCAATCCATTGCTTGAAGTCACAACCCTGAAGGTAGGAGAAAATGTTGTAGCGTTACAGACTGGAAAATGTTACAAGTGTTAATGCTTAGTTACCATAAAATCAGGGTCCAAGTCAGGACACCCAAAGAACCTCATGCCACATGTGGCACGCTTTGTCGACGTTCTAATCATGGCTCGATGACCGCACTTGCATAGCGGCCGGTCGGTCCATGGAGGCAATGGAAGGCTTCTGTTGCTTGACTCAGCCATGTGGACGGTTTGGTGCAGTAGGTACCTTGTTTTCTTTGTGCAACCCATTACATTTATATGCGAAGCTAGGCATTGGATGCTTTGCATGTGACAGCGATGATATCGACGTGAGCTCAGCTGTGCTTTGCTTTGGCCAGTGATGTCGATGTAACAGAGGTAGGGTAGAGTATGAGAGCAATAATGGACATGCATGCAGAGTTATTGATGCAGTGACGCAGTGATTGTGGCCCTGCCCTGGGTGCAATAATTGTTGTCGGGACAGATGACCGGAATTGAAATGACCGGTCACTGGTGTTGTCACAGGTGTCGGGACACATGCAAGCTACATTGATTTTCAAAGCCTGGGAATCCAATGGGTGACACGATTTGACAATTCGATGCTCTGCGTGGTCTATCTATGTCACGTTTGCTTTTGGACTTGATGCTCCTCGGATGCTCTGCATGTTGCAGGTCAGGCCATATGACGCATATGACGCATGCACCACCTGCTCTGCAAGTCAGGCCATGGATACGGCTGATCCGTCCCCTCTTGCAATGTCTTTATGGCAGATAAGATCCCAGCATGACGGTCATGTATGATGCAAACATTCGGTCGATCATGAACAACTCCTGCTTTCAGGTGCCTGAAAAACCAAAGCCAGCTTGCCTTGCTCTCTCCCTCAACAAACGCAAATGCCAAAGGAAGTATCTGGTTGTTCCCATCAACTCCTATTGCAGTCAATATTTGACCTTTGTACTTGCCAGTCAGGAATGTGCCATCCACGCAAAGTACAGGACGACAATGCTGAAACGACTGAATACACTGCCCCAAAGAAAAAAAGGCACGCCGAAATATCCTTGGTTGATCATCAGCGAACGCAGTCTCCTTGAATGCGATGTATGTCCCAGGGTTTCTTGCCTTCAGAATCTCAAACACACGAGATAGATTGCAGTATGAAGCCTCATAAGTGCCCCAACGTTTCTCTAAGGCCTTCTGCTTTGCCCTCCAAGCCTTTTGGTAACTAATCTCATACTTGAATTGACGAGCGATGGAACGCTGTATGTACGAACATTCTGTGTCCCTCTTCTCGATGATCTCGTAGAATAATTCATTTGCTACCAAATTAGCAGTGAGGTTGCGGTGCTTTCGACCAACATTTTCCAATGTGCAACTGTGTTCGACAACTCTAGAGGCCACCCAGTGTGTCTCGTGCTTCGGCTTGAATGCATGAACATAAAAATTGCATTCATCATTTCTGCACTTTACACTGTACTTCACGGGGCTAGAGTTCACAACATACACCTCTCTAAGCGATGTCACTGCCCAACGCGCCACAGCGTCTTTCAGTTCAGAACGATTAGGGAAGACCTGATTCAGTTGAATCATGCTTGACCCATACTCCCAACGGGAACCATGGTTGTCCATAACTTCCATCCTCGCTTTATCCTCCCTGTTCCATTCATCTGGGATGGGATTATTGGACCAATTTTCATCATCATCATCGTCTTCTTGATCATCATCGTCATTGAGAGAATTAGCTAACATATGCTCCTCATGCATTGCATTACGATCCACGTTCTCACTATCTTCAAGTATTGCTTCGTTATCCTCACCCGCATCGGCCTGACCCATGTGCCCACGCTCAACCACCTCATGCCTAACTTCCTCTGTCGCCCTTGCAATTTCATGATGACGATTATCTTGTCCAATCTCTAATGTCGCACTGGTCTGTGAAACTGCACAAGCGTCATCATACAATTCTCTCGGGCACGCTTGCACTAGCATAATGAAAGAAGCCTGTCGTTTCCGACACCAATTCAGCCAGCTCAACCACTTCTCCGTCCGACGAACTTCCTTCAGCTCCCAAAAAATTGGATTTGTACTACGACTCCACAAGCATTGCACCTTAACAGAATAAATCATCGGGTCTAGTTGCATAAATCGGGTCAACCACATTCTCATTTCTATCATTCTTGTGCCATCAGGATTAGGGTGCTCAATATCCACAAAAGGAAAATTGCTCAAATCAACACCATATGGACCCTGTCGAATTTCCCCACTGCCGTAGTAAATTTTAAGACTTGCCATCTTCAACGGACCGCGTCCTATGAAATCAAAGTAACGCTATTAAATATTTATACCAATATACATTGCCCCCTAAATACTATGCATTTTATGCACTAAAAGGTTCAAGGGTTCTGTTTCAATACTCTTCTCTAGCTACAGGGAAAAATATAGGGACAAAAGTTTTTAAGAAGAGGTTCTGTAGAAGAGGCACTTGAAGAGGTTCTACAGGGAAAAATATAGGGACAAAGTAGTGTATTTGAATCATTTATATGCTTCTGTAGAAGAGGCACTTGAATCGTGTGACTGTAGAGGTGGCAGGGAAAAATATAGGAACAAAAGTTTTTCCTTCTTAATATATGATGGGCAATCCTCCCTGCCGATTTGAGAAAAAATTGTAATCTTCATATTTATATTTGTTAACAGGCAGATGAGAAATGCCAAAAGTGCAATGGACCAAAGTGATCTTCCCTCATTAAAGAAAAGAAAAAGAGTAAACAACGTCTGAGCCTTTCCATATTTCTTCTCAATCATTTCCTAAATATTTCATTCAATATATGCACAATTACTTCGATGCAACTATAGTCAATATATGCACAATTACTTCGATGAAATATTTAGTTTTTGGACATGGAGGATCACATGGAGGATCAACATTTCATTCAATATATGCACAATTACTTCGATGCATGGACATGTGTGTTGAAGAGTTTGCCTCAGTTTACCCCATTGTCATCCGTCCAACTATAGTCACTTCAAATTAAGTTTTTGGACATTCATACCTAACAGAAAATAGCTAGGGAAGAACGATGGTCCTGCTAGCACTCTAATTAAAAGTAGTCACAATTGATCTGGTGTTTAATTACTACAGATACGTAAAATTTTAGAAGGTGGGAGCCCGAGCTATAGAGATTTCATCCCCTCATGTTACTTTAATTGCTTCTGACTATGAGCAATAGGGATTCCATCCCCTTATTTCACAATTTATTTGCGCTTTCAATCAAATATGTGACTTCCTGTATTCATCATCTTTCAATAAATAAAATTTCTAGCTATCAATGAAGAGTAAAAAAAAAAAAAAATCAGCTTCTTCTACCTTCGGCCGGCCCGATGGCCGGACCTCCCTCCCCGCGCGCGCCCCGGACCCCCGCCGCCCTGCAACCGCGGCCACCCGCCGCCCGCCTCGCCGCAGCCCGCCGCCCGCCTCGCCGCCGCCCGCCGCCTTGCCGCCGCCGCGCCTCGCCGCGTCGCCGCCGCCCAGCCTCGCCGCCCAGCCTCGCCGCGTCGCCGCCGCCCTGCCCGCCACCAACTCGCGCCGCCCACACCAAAGAGAGAGAGAGAGAGAGAGAGAGAGGAGAGAGAGAGAGAGAGAGAGAGAGAGAGAGAGCGAGAGAGAGAGAGATAGCGGGGAGAGCGGACGCGAATAATTGAGGAGGGGAGTAGTCGTGCGTTGGTTGCACGACTACTCCAATTTTCGTGCGACCAGCGCACGACTACTCTGACCCCTACAGTTCCAGACGCTTCTTCGCGCACCCGTGACACGAAATCGAGTAGTCGTGCATTTGTTGCACGACTACTCCTATTTTCGTGCATCCAACGCACGACAATGCGTATTTCGTGCGTTGAACGCACGACTACCCCATTTTCGTGCGTTCAACGTACGACTACTGCATTTTCGTGCAACCAACGCACGACAGAGTATTATTTTTGTAATTTTCCAATTTTCGGTATTATTTCTGTAATTCCCGATATAAAAAATATTATTTTTAAAAAAAAAAATCCTCGCTTCGCTGCTTCTCTCCGTGCGCCCGTGCGAACCGCCACTCGATGAGATTCTTCTCGAAACATCCAGCGCCGTCGTCCTCTCTTCTCCTTCCGATCCATCCCCCTGCGCGCCGCCTCCCGCATCTCCTCGCTTCAACTCCAAGCGACGGCATACCAGCGCTGCGCCTCCCATCCACGCCACCTGCAAGCACAGCATCTCCGCATCGCCCCTGCTCCGATCCACATCTGACCTCCCTGTCGTCGGCTCCGCCGTGTTTTGCGGCAACATCGGCCCTTCCTACCGTGCTCCTCTTCCCCGTCCTTCCCATCATGGCAATTGCGCCGTAGCCGCTTCACCAGCAGTAGGAGCAGGTGCGTGGACGCCCATCTGCTGGCCGCAACGCATCAAGACGTCGTTCCCCATCGCTGCCGCCGCCGCGTGCCCACATGTGCTGCACCTTCGCCGTGCATTAATCGATTCTCCCCACCAGTGTTGTCGATGGGACATACATCTTCCAGGCCTCGCATTCAGTCATCTTTCTCAGGCCCGTGCTGCTCTCAATTTGCTGTTGAGCGAGCGCCTCAGCAGACTACCATCGACCACACTATGTTTCTTTATTTGAGTTGGCGATACTTAGGAAATTAGAAGATTTTTTTAAAGAACCTTATTGGTTGGATCCAATTTTAATTTTCTTAGGTCTTCATTAGTGGAGGTAAAGATTTAGCAACGATCTGTTGTAGTGGCACCATAATATGGGTTAGAAATTGATATTGTTCAGTTGCCGACCTGTTGAAAGGAACTATGGGAGTTTCCCCTTTTAGAAAAACAACTCGAAAACACTGTATTGATCAAAAAAAAAAAACTCGAAAACACTGTAACCAAATATATTCTCAGAAAAATTGTACTTTATAGTTTGTAAATTGAACAATCTATAATTCATAGTTTTTCCTTACTGGAATTTGAGATCAATGTTATGTATTCATGGCCCAAGGAGCTCACTGGTGCTGATGATCAAATCAGCAACCATGACTTCGGTTGCAAGAGGCCTTTTCCCCTGGTAGTCTCAGATACACATTATCTTCACAACGTTATGATTGATTCAGCTTCACAATTCAGTTATGAGTTCCATAGTAGTGTTTACATCCTGCAATGAAATATTTTCATTGCGTCTTATTTTACATTGCTTACTAAACTGCATGCAGACATATTGAATCAAAATAACCAATCACATTTATAAACCTGACCATGAAAATCAGATATGTGCACATTGCTGTGTTACTGCATTTGCTTCAATCATTTCTGAATCCTTTTTTTGTTCAAGCAATTGTTAGTAGTGTGGTCTGCTGTTAATTTAGAAAATGTGTCTCCTATTCCTGTCGTTTGATTTTGAAGTACTTCTATTGCTTTCATGCAGTTGTAACACGATGAGACTCAATGTGAAGAAATTTAAGTGCCTATACCAGCCATTTGCTCATACAGCCAGTGGAGCATCAGAACTATCCCAAACAGTCCTGCAGATCGTGCACGAGGTATGTCCATGCAGTAGTATTTTCATTTTATTTAAAGAAATGCTTACCTGCTTTTCTATTTCTCTACCAATTCAATCTCGAATGATTTTTCTTCCATGATATAATTTTATTACTATATTATTACAAAACTCTTTCTTGCTTATTACGTTCAACTTATCTAGATGGATAATCAGCCTACGAAATGTAACATGCATAAAAAAATGGAAGCGGGTTCATTTAAAGTGCACCAAGATCTGAGAACGGTAGCACTAAGCATGATCCAAGGCCTCCCACTTGATGAAGCTTTGAAAAGCCAGGTTTATGCGCTGCTTTCAAACTCAAACGCTTTTGTTCTAGCTAAATTAAAACACTGTACTTGCTGTCCACAGATCAGGAGTTTGTTTGACGAAGAAAACAGCACACTCCACAGATCAGGAGATTGCTCTGTGGTTTACCTAAACTACCTGCTGTGTAGCAACGAGTATTGGCCCATAAAGTGCATACATTGGCTAATAAAATGCATACATTGGCCCTTTAGGTTAACTATGGATGAGTAACATAAGCACAACTCATTGCTTAGATTGTCGTCATGGATCCTTGCCTGGTACCCTTTTGAACCAAGTCTAAGGTGTACTTATGGACACGAATTGTCATGTACCAACCTATCTAATATGTTCTTTTTGTTTGTGTGAAATCTAATATTTTCTTTTGAGTATGTTGGATTCAAAATTCCTAAATCTTCTCTGCTGATCTTTTTTTTTTAACAATTCTGCTGATCGTTTTAATATTATAGGCTAACAATTATGTTGTTTTCATTAAGAAACGGCGTTATCATCCCCCTTTTGGTTAGATGTAGTACCAGTTTGTAAGGCTTTTTATGTTATTTTGACAACCCGGGGCAACGCCCGGGGTTCCTGCTAGTGATTTAGGTGATGTTCCAATCCAGCAAAAAAGGATAGAACAACCACAATGGCGAACAATGATTACCACCTCATCGACATCTCGCCGCCAGACACGAACGCGGGCACGGTCGCCGCCATGGTCGCAGATGCCGCAGCCGGAGAGGTGCGGGGCGATGCGGTCACCGGCGATGACGAAGCTCGGGCGAAGTGGCTGCGCAAGCTGACGTCGGCGACGGTGAACACGGCCGTGCTCAAGGACCTCATCTCGCGGACGCCGACGCTGTGGTACCTCGGCGAGCGGTCCGGCACCATCCTCCGGCCGCGCACCCGAGCGCCGCGCGTGGACGCGCTGCACGCCGTGCGCGCCGTGGCCATCGGCCCCTTCCACCGTGGCGGCGACCGCGGCCGCCTCCCGTTCCACGACGCGGCCAAGCTGCCGTTCCTGCGGTACCTGCAGGACCAGTGCGGCCTCGACGCGGAGCGCTACGTCGCGGCGCTCGCCGCCGAGCGTGGCCGCCTCCGCGACGAGTTCTCCGCCGGCGACGGGGACGAAGACGAGGCTCAGCTGCTGGACGACGAGAACAGGTTCCTCGAGATGCTGCTGCTCGACAGCTGCTTCTTGCTGGTGGTGAGCACGATGCTCAGCAAGGCCGGCGCCGGCGACGACGCCGACAGCGTGGCGCGGGCGGCGTCCATCAGCCGGGAGTACTTCATCCTGCACATGGCCGTGGCGCAGCACGCCGACGACATCAAGCTGGACATGCTGGTCCTGGAGAACCAGGTGCCCTTCGCCGCCGTCAAGTTGCTCGCCGCCTTCTGCGGCGACCTCAAGCTCCGGCGCCCCGTCGAGGAGCTCGTGCTCGGCTGCTTCGATGACATCTGCCCGAAGAGGGCGCACCACGCGAGCGACGCCGGCGAGGTCGAGTTCCACCACGTGCTGCACCTGTTCCACTGGTCCCGCGTGCCCAGGAACAAGTACTGCATCCTCTCCACGCCGCTGAAGCTGCTCCGGATCAAGAAGGAGTCGGAGCGCCTCTTCCCCTCCTACACCGAGCTCCTGCGCTCGGCGGTCTGGTTCCGTCCGGCGACCTCGTCGTCGTGCCTCGACATGCGGTTCTGGCTGCACCCGGCGAGCCCGGTGGCCGTGATGAGCGTGCCGTGCCTCCACGTCCACGAGTACAGCGCGGCGGTGCTCCACAACATGCTGGCCTTTGAGAAGCCCTTCTCCTGGGCGCACGGCGCGGCCGTCACCGCGCACGTGGCGCGGATGGAGGGCCTGGTCCGGTGCCGGGAGGACGCGGCGATGCTCCGGCGCCGCGGGGTGCTCGCCGCCACGCGCCGCACCGACGCCGAGCTCGTCGCGCTGTTCCGGGAGCTCGGGGAGGAGACAGTTGGCGCGCGGCTCCCCGACGAGTACTCCCAGATGCTCGACGCCGTCGCGCGACACCGGAGGCGGCGCCTCAGTGGCTGGTGCGGCGGCTTCGTGCTCCACTTCTTCCCGTCGCCGTGGGTCGCCGTCTCGCTCGCCGCCGCTGCGGCGCTCATCTTCGTGCCGTCCATGCTGCAGACGGTCTACACCATCCTCGGCTACTTCAAGACTAGTTGACAATTCCAGAGTGGCTGCTTAGAATGACATCACTGTCACTTAATTGTTCTCAAAAAAGCTGGTCTTTATATGTACAGATCGTATTATGTATGGTGTGATACTCATCGTGCGACGAAAATGGCCAGCAGATATATATTGTTAATTAATTGGCAGAACGAAAAAGTCCCACCACATACAGATCAATTTGTCAAAAATGGGTTTGTGCCGCAGGGGTTGAACGTCAGTCTGCAGCCGAAAGAAAGCAAAGAACACGGTTTGACTTACTGTTTTTGATGTGTAACCGGAAATCTTCGTGGTTAAAAAATTAAGAAAAAAAGAGCGCCCAACCATTGAAAGCGGAAAAAGATGGCAACCGTACTTTTTTTTTGTCTTTATTCTTTCTTTCATGTTTGAGCCTAGAAGAAAAATGCATGCCTTCTTAAAAACCACATCATTACAACAAAATTATCCAAGTAGTGCATGCTCCTACTAAGGATTGATATCTTAGTTTATCATCTACCTCTTGTAACCACCGTTAAACATAAGGTTCACATTAAAGGTGGAGAGGTAATGAAAGAAACTCGTGCTACTCTCTATATAAATTTAGTATTCGACGATGAACAAACATGTGTTGTGTTGACTCATCAAAGTTATAAAAACATCATTTAACACTTTGTTTGCATCATTGTTTTCTCAAACTGTTTTAACAAAATTACTTGTTCACATTCCTTTTGCTATGCAATGTTTGGTAAGTTCCCTAAATGACTCAAATTAGTCCAAGTAGAACCATAATTTATGTTTGATCCTGATTTGCTAGTCTTGGATATATATGTGCTATATTACCAGTTTTGCATCTACAAAATATTTTTGCTGCACAGATTTTGCAACATAGATTTGCTACACACGCAGCAAAAAGATTTGCTTCACGGAGCTTTCACCACATTATTTTTGCAGTTTAAAAAGCTACTTCTAAACCAAGAATTACATCACATAATCCTTCAAGAGTGTTCGTCATATGTAAATCACCTGAATACAAGAAAAACCATAGTTATCCCGTATTTGGTACGTGTCATTTTTACAACCATTCACATAATACTAATTCAAAAGTGTTTTTTTATTTTAATCAAAGTGCTTTTGTGTGCCATATTTATGTTTATTGCAAACATCGGAAACTTATCATTGGCGCACATGAAACACTCAACTCATAGAGTTCTAAACAAGTGTGGATGATTCGCTTAAATGGAGGTGCATATTACAAGCAGGTAGAAAACCCTAATCACATGAGGTGAAAACGCCTTGTGTTTACCAATATATCACATCTGTGACAGCGTCAAATGCCAATACCTTCATCCGACATGTCACGTGTTGATCTATATTTGGCATGTGAAGTATCTGAGATGAAGTTTTGTTAAATCTTTATTTCTTATTTGGCGGCATGTTGATTGTGGTTGCATGTGTGCTTCCTAAAGTGTCCAACTCCTGATGAAAATTTTTTAAAAAATTAATCGGCCAAAGACATCCTTAGATATAGAGGCAGAAGCTTTCATTTAACGAAATAGAACTACCCTTTGCATGTGTGCGGAGAAAATATCGGTCTATATTCATGCTCAATAATATCTGCATCTATGTCGAGAAAATATTGGGGCCATATCATCTGAGATTCGCTGCACGACGGAACATGCGCGTCGTGAAAAAAAAAAGCAGGACAAAAAAAACATATTTACGCGTACCAGCGCTCACGCAACGATTCATTCCTGCATTTTAACGATGCATATTGTAGATCGCGATAAAAACACTGAGCCGTTACATGACCAAAAAAATGCACATAGAACTGCAGCCGTTACACGATCGACCAAGCAATTTGTCCCTCCATGGTGTTAACG
The DNA here is from genome assembly GCA_012490785.1 of Eragrostis nindensis. NCBI lineage: Eukaryota > Viridiplantae > Streptophyta > Magnoliopsida > Poales > Poaceae > Eragrostis > Eragrostis nindensis. Next base: position 15,861 of record JAAXCT010001805.1, read on the forward strand.
CCGGGTCGACGATTCACCTGCAGAACGTACGTTCACTCCGCCGGTGCGTCGCGCTTCCACGGTGCCCTGACCGGCCTCGCCGGGCGGCGCTGCGGGTGGCGGAGGCAGTCGCAGAGGTGGCGGAAGAAGTCGACGACGGGCTGGACCCGCGACAGCAGCACGAAGACGGGGCCGAGCACGCCGCCGGCAACCGTCACGATCGCCATGGGCTCCATGGCCAGAGCTCGTCTGATCTGATCTCCCTTGTCCTTGTGCACACTACCTGTAGTCTGTACAACGAAGAACACAGCTGCTGAAACCTTCACTTGTGCGACGTGATGGGTGGAGGAGGGGCAGATTTATGCAAGTGGAGCTGTTCTCCGGTAACCGCGGCCCGGCACACACGGCTGCCGAAAACGGCTAATTTGGGAGGGAGCAGTTAAGGGCGCTTGGTTAAGGGCATGCAGTCACTTGTTGCAGACGTTACAGGCCTCCAACAACTATTCAACAAACATCAATTAACTGATTCTAAACCATCAATCTGAAGCTACAGGAATCATCAACCATCCAGCCCAAAACATTGTCTTTGATGACCTGAAGACAGTACAGAGAACCATCCAGAACAACCATTAGCTATGGTGTTTAAAAGTAGGGAACACTAGCTGACCCTAGGTGGACCTTCACTGCATGTATGTCTACATTGCAGTATGAGCGTATAGAGAAAACTAGCCAGGAACACAGTAATTCCATTCCATACTCCATAAGGGGCACTCATATATATACATGCATTGATACATAGGTAGGTCTCCGAACTGGTAGCTAACATTGGTGGAAACATCACATTTCCATACCATAAACATGAAGATACAACGATAACCACTAGGTTAATTAGCAATGATAGAAATCTTGGATATTAAAGGCTCAGTTATTAGAATTCCGTTCTCTACTACGCTCTCTACTCGCCCTAATCAAGCCTGCAGCCAGTGATTGCAAGCAAGAGGTACTACCACCCCAGCATCGGTTCTTGGGGTTCAGATAAGCCGAAAATCTCGCAGTCTCCGTGCCAAGTCTGAAACATCACGCCCTCATGGACCTTCAATCTTGATGATGTTGAATTGATGAGTTAGCCCGTTGCGTCCCCTCAAATTGTGGAGCTCCGATTCGATCGCCTCTGCCATCTTGACTTCCTCGAGTTCAGGTGTGGGCAGATCCACATGAAACGAGTCTCGTTTGACAACAACGTTCTGCTTCACGGCTTGCTGCTTCATGTAGCTATAGAGCTGCTGATGGAAAGGATGATCATACGAGTAGCAATCAACTCCATCATACGAGTCACTGGATGATCCTGATCCTTCTCTCTTGCAAAAGTGTGGAAGTGACCCATAGTCCATAACCTGCAATGACAGCACCAAAATTCTTAGAACACTACACAAGTACATGACTAGTCAACAAACAGATCAATCCATGGGCAACCTAAGAGTTAGGATCCTAGGAGCCTATGACACGGCAGTTACGCAATGTTGTGACTCCTGCCAAACATACTCCATGCTAAGCAACTTGAATATATTATGCCAAGGTAAGCATACATCTATAATCTCAGAGTTTGGTTGGCAACACAAGTTTTCAGTTTTGCTCAGATGCTTCTGCACAATAGGGACGTCGACAATCGGAATGTCTGAGGCTTTTGTTATGTTTCACCCTAGGACAAGATATACCCCTTCCAAAATTAAGGTTAAGGGAAATTTAAATTAGTAACCTTTACCTTCAATAACTCGTCCCTTCCGGAGCCATGCAAGACTTGGATCTTCTTTTTAGTTCTTTCTTGTAAAAGTGGCTTCACAACCTGGCCATGAGTGAACATAAACTCGAATTTAATTTACTAAAAATATGATTGTGTCAAACTGAATGGATCCAAAAGAGAATTGAAACAAAGAACAAAAAAGTAAAGTATTGAGCATATGACAGGTAAGCGACTTATGAATCATGCAACTGACCTTCCAACAAGCTGAAAAAACATATGGAGCATTCACAATGTAATAGGTCTCAGTTTTCTCAGGATAGTTAAGGTCATCAACACTTGTAATCATGGTCAACATCTGCATTATGTCGAAACAATTGATTAGTATTACTGCAATATTTCCTCCTGTATGCAATACAAGTACATGATTGGCAATAATTAACAGGCAAACAAGAGCAGAAATGATCACAAGTAGGGTAAATTTGTGTAACAACTGATAGTGCAGCCCGCCTAACAGTAAAATCATAAAGATTATGTTCAATTGGGAACCTACAAGTAATGTTTTACCCCACCTTTTTAACCTTATTAAAATTTTCTCAATCAAAGATGCATAAAAACTGCACATTGAACTGTAAAACCGTATCTGGTACTTAATTTTGGACCTCCCATGCCCCAAAAGAAAATATTTAGGTTGCGAGTAGGTCGACCCATGCCCCAAAATAAGAAAACAACAATGATAAATTGTGCCCATAGGTCATGTGCCTAATCCTTTACCCTTTTTCATAGGACATCGTAATGAAGATCGGGACTACAACATACAAACGAAATCCAAGATAAATGATAACCAGTGATCCTACATATAAAGTAATGCAGTTTCTCAGCACTACAACAAATTTTGTAGTGGCTTGGTATTAATCAGCCTAGCTTATTCAAGTGAGATACTTTATTCCTTCAAACATCCCAACAAATTTATCCTCAGCTATGCAGCACTCCGTCAACAAGTGCACTTAAAATATAAATTCTTAATTTATTTTCCCCTTCAACAATATTATACCACCTCGTAAACCATCACGAAATAATCGTGTCATTTATGATTACCTTAAAAAAATACTGACATGCAACGACAGTTCTGAATGAGAGCACCAGAGACTACCAAATATGAGAAGATTTTGACCCACCTTTACTTGGCTCAATGCAGACAGCTTCAGGCCAGTCATATCCATCACCTTCAAGCAGGTATTAATTTGTCTCCCGAATCTTTTCGATGCAGCCGGCTATCAAATGAAACATATTTAGTCACTTTCCAAAAGTTCATGCTACTATGAACTTTAAAAGAACACTTACCAGAACAACACGGTCTCGATATTCGTTCATCTGTATGTGTGATTGCACATAGTGGTTAACCTAAGACATAGAATTAGATGAATTAGAGAAAGCATCCCATTTTGTTAGAAAAATAGCATACACAGCGGCTTGTAAAGTGTATTATTTACAGTTCACTATTGATCTACAACTGAGACATATTATGTTTATCATTCATCTTATCATTTATTTTCTTTGTACATTGTTACCATTTTAACCGTGTTTTTGGTTCAAAGCCATGCTGTGCCGTGCCAAAAAGGTTCAGATTTACAAATCTGGCTCAACAATACTACCACAGTATACTGTAATTATAAAACACATAACGCAAGCTGCTTTGGAAGTTTATCAAAGAAAGTTAAAGCCTACCGATGCCTTGTCCATGGTACTGAGACCAACACCAAATGCATAAACAGGTTGTCCCTGCAAAAAGGAGAGAAACACAAATTAAAGCACAAAATAAATGCCTTTCTTGGTACAGAGGAAGAAAACTACTGAACTGCATTGAGCACTTGGTGCCAATGATGATGCCTACTTTACTAAGTCATGTGAAATGTTTCCAAATAATTCATGCCAGTAGTAAAAACAACAAGAGATAAAGCACAATTTGTAACTAAAAAAACTTAGGTAAATATTGACTGGAAAAGAGGACTGCAAAGGATGGGGCGAAAGGTATTGGTAAAAACATACAGCCAAAATACAAAAAATGAGAAAGATGAGTCTAACCATCATACCTGCTTGGAATATCCTGTCAATCCAACAAGTAGTGTGTCCCGAATAGATTTATATAAATCAGATGGCACTATGGGTTTCTGCATAAAAGCAAATGGTAGATGATGGTTAGATGAACACCATAAGCTAAATCATGTAACCAAATAGAGTTTCAAGTGCAGGTCTGCACAGTGTATGATAAAAATGATGTGATATTTCGAAAGTTATTGCTGGAACAATGTTTCCTTTTCAGCTTTAACAATTCTATCTCTTGCAGAATTTAAAACAGGTTTAAAGTCATTGGCTGGCAGTACAGTCTAGCTTAATTCTTTTCTGAAAGAAGAAATAGATTCGCATATTAAAAATACTTCTTACAGCGAGCACGCTGTCGATCTCATTCTGTATCCTCCAATTTAAGCAATCCATAAGCTGCATCAAATGACCTCATTTTGTTAGTTTTCTCAAAAGATTGATATGTATAACTTCGCAACCTGAATGTAAATGTTGTGTACAAAGTCATAGTGCCTAACCATTTTATGAGCTTTGGGAACACTCCATTCTCTGGCCTTTAGAAAACGCACCAGAGTCCCCCTCGGGTATCCTTGATGAACGTTCTGCAAACATATCGCTATCACTTTTTGCTCGTAGTTGTGTTAAGTTCTGATAAAAAATTACTGGCTAGTCACACATCACTTCTAGTGTCACAAGAGGGGAAGCAAATATTATTCCCTAGTGGTTGTATATTGTGATGCCAGCATGGTACAAAGAAAAAGAAAAGAAAATTGTTGTTTCCCAGTGGACACATTGTGATTCCATCACGGTCGCCCATAATCCTGATAGCATCCATTAGACTTATCCTTCATATCATGAGTTATGACAAGGACTCAGGACCGAATAAAAGTCTAAATCTGCAATTGAAATGTCTCCACCAGGAACAGTTCAGGCCACAGATGTTCAGACACACATCAATGTCCAGGTCCACCCTCAATAGCACAGGTCGAAATCAAATAACAGCAACTTCTACGACCATTAATTCAAGCACGAGAAGGGCCACATGGTGTCTGGATCATCCAACTACGAGCATCGACAGAGTCCCCCCATGGAGCAAATGACTCATTCAGCACCCAACTCCTAACCAACACTAGAATCTTTGCGTGCTTGACCACCCAAAGTCATAGTATAACAACACATGCTTAGAAAGTAGGAAGCCTACAGAGCCTCCTAGCCGGCAGGCGGCAGCCATGACTGAAGTTTAGTTACTAGTCAAATAAGAAGCAAAGTAGCATTTGGGCTCCAAATGGCGAACTTGGAGCAGTAAACAGCACCGACGCCACAACTGTAGCAAACAAAATAGCAGCTAGGGCCCAACCAGAGTAGTACTCCTAGCTCGTGAGATCTCCAAACAAATATCTCTGTATGCAACCAAAGCAAAAAAAAAGTTCATATCGAAATTTTATGCATGATAACGAAGTGCAAACTTCACCAAAGTTCGAACTTTATGGCACCTAAAAAGTTGGTTCTGAAAGCACCAAACTGATAGCTCAAAAACCACTTTAACCTACAAGAAGCTTAAGCTTCATCGCAACAAAAGATGGTCTAGAAATAATCAAGATGAGCACTTCTGAAATCACTTCAGTCCACAAGAAAGGGGAAAATACCAAAAATCTATCTTCACAACAGGGGAAAAAGGAATAATAAACCGTGGAGAAAGCTAACTGAGCATAAATAAGAATATCTCAAGAAATTAGAAACATAGTGACCATTCAAGATCCAGAGGCCAACCTTTGTGCCCATCGGAGGGGTAAAAAGGAGTAACGAAAGCAGAGCGTAGAAATAATAAAAGGGGAGTGTGTCAAAACCCCAAATTGATCACAATTCAAAGCTTAGCCAAAATTGAGCTATGGGAACAACGAAATTTCAAAAGATCTTGCACGGCTAGCAGAGGAACAATCTTTACTCCCAATTCTTCACAAAAATGTACTGCCACACATAAAAAAGAAAAATGAAAATCTAGAGAGGTCCACACCACCAAAAGTCAGCTGAAATGCAAGGTAACAAACGACACCTAAACAAGAATCGAGCAAAATTCAAACTTCAGCACTCGCAACAAGGGCTATGGGTTTTGGCTCAGAAAGCAACCGGCTACCGGCCCCAAATCAGTCAGAGATCCATGAGGAACAGCGAGCAGAGCAGATCGGCACCTGAAATGTGGTCTTGAGCGGCTCCTCCACTGCAAGAAGGAAATTACCGCGCGCATCAGCAACCAAGATTCCCACAGAAAAAGAAAGAAACATCCTTTTATTTCATTTTCCTGCAAAAGCAGAGGAGGACCGCAGGAGCAGAGGTCGAGAACTCACGGTGCTCCATGAGCGCGGCGAACTGCTTGATGGCCTCCTCGGAGGCGGCCGCCATTGTCGGCGACGGCGGGGGTCAACGGGTGGGAAAGCTGGGGTCTTCTCTGCTCCCTTTTGGAGGTCCGAGCTCCTCCCCTTTCCACCTCTGTTCCTGGCCTGCTCTAGTAGTACTAGTGTTGTTCTTGCGCGTTCCCACACCACAGCACCAATGTCCGTGCGCGCGGGTGTATGTGTGGTGGTGTGGTGTGGGGGCTCTGCTCGCTCCGGTGGTGGGCTCCGGTGATCCTGAGGTTGGATGGAGGATGGGGAGCCCTTAAAAAGGGCAGCTGAGGCGGCGAGATTTCCTTTTTCTTTTATCGTCTGCTTTTTCAAAGTTTGGGGCTACGAGGTCGTAATGGCGACGCCTCGGCCCTCGGATCGTCCTTTGTATTCCGGCGGCGTTAGCGCGAGAATACTCCAATACAAAAGGAAATCAGTTTGTTTAGGAAGTATACTTAACCGAATTGAACACTTTCTTTTTGCAAGGAAAACCGAATTGAACACAGAGGAGTATGTGCTTTTTTTTTTGTGAAGGAGGAGTATGTGCTTCAACAACATAAAATTATACTATTCCTCAAAGCTAAAATGAAAGTAGTTCCCAAGTACTGGTGGCGATTCAACCAAGAGAACTCAGAAATTCTGTAGAAAGTTTTTTATTCGGATCTCTGACAAAATAGTCTCTTACAGTCATGAATAATTTAAATTTTGTTAATTTAACTCATGTTCCGATTTATCTAAAATAAAATGTTATTTAGAAATGTATGATTTTACAAGACTAGATGATTCTAAAATTTTATTGGCAGTGTAATAAAATATTATCTATTTTCTACACTTGATTAAGTGTGTACACAACTAGAGAATTAGGATCAATTGTCGAAAAAAAACTAGATAATTGAGAAATTATACATATCTTCAATATTATAGCGAGCTTAAAATCTTTAAACTATGGAGAATAATTATATGACCCCTACCTAAATTCTTTTTTCTCGTGTGGAAGGGATAAATTCTGAGTTTCCTCACCATCATTTCGTTTTGCTTGCTCTGTTCGGCTACTATGTATTTCCTACATTTCACTGATCGGACAGTTATTTTCTTTTCTAGTTCATGTATTTTATTGTTACTTTGTTCTAGAAAGCTCCATGTGATATTGCAAGGTGCCATGGACATAATTGTAAACCCCAAATTCCCCTGATGTGCTATAGCTACATTATTTGCATTCACTTTGATCCCTTTATTTGTTTAGACTATGTTTAAGCAGCTTATAGTAAAATAGGACGAGACATTGTTCCAGCTAGGAAAAAAGAGCAAGAAATATAATATACGCAATACATTTCTAAACAAAACTAAATACAGAAGCTGAATCATTAAAAAAACAGATGCTGAAAGTCCGGTCTGGAATCTCAAGTTATTTTTATTTCCTTGTTACTTAATTATTCAGCGGTTTACAACAAAGAGGTAGATGTAGTGTCGTTTGACCGTAGCGTACACACGTACCATGAGACTGCGAGATGCGAATAAAGTTCTTCGGAGAGTAGGTGTAGAAAGGTCAGTGTTAACGAACGTGATGCATGCCTGTTGTTGATGAACTTGGTTACATGCTGTATTAAGATGCATGATCTGAGTAATTAAGTTAAGCCGTTACTATCGTACTCCTGCCACCGATCATGTTTTTAATGACGAAATTCAGGAATGTATATCTCAACTCTCAAGGTGGTTGCCAGAGGGTGTGTATAGTCTATAGATAACCGTGCACAGAGTTGAGGTATGTCGACTCTTGACTGTATAGATAACCTGATTTAAGGATCTCATTTGCTCATAAGATTTCTAATGGTTAATGTACACTGAATGTTAAAAAAAAAATCTCAATTACTGTTGCTTAGAATTACTTGTATTTGTTCTTGTTGGAGTCTCTCAAGTCTCATGACCCATAATTTGAATCTGTTTGCTGAATTATCTATAAAATTGATCTCACAGTTAAAGCAGCCGGCTTAGTTCTTGTTTGAATTGTTCATATGAAAGGTTATCATGTTTTGCAATGCTGATTTTCATTCTTATATAGTTGCTCAAGGATGAGCATAAGTGTGGGGTAATTGTCATATAATCAGCTAGTTAGTTTTTTTTTGTTAAACCTCAGTCTTTTTCGAAGATGCTCATAGGGGTAGGAGTTGCGAGCATGTGTTTATAGAGGTGAGTACTCGTGCGTGTTTGTGAATGTCTATATTTGTATTATGTTTTATAAAAAATCAATTTATAGACATGTGTTGATGTCATAAATGTTTGAAATAGGAAAGTGAAAATTAGAAAAGACCCATTAAATTTTGTATTCTTTTTTCCTTAAATTTTATATTCTTACACAGGACATACACAATTTTGTTCTTGATGATTCACCCTCTTCATGTGCAGGTGTCAATCAGAGGGAGATGATGGGGAGCCCACACCATGTTCCGGTGGCATGTTGCCGACGACCGGGGGCTCGAGGGGCGGAGACCCCACGAGTTGCATGTGCTTGCCTGTGGTCAAGTCAGCCTTGAGAAAACAAAGAAGCAAAGAGTTCGGTGAGGTCACCGGTAGCTACTAGCCACCGTGGATGCATGACATGCAACGCCAGCAGATGATACATGCTGCACTATGCTCGTGAGATGGACATTTATCGATTAATAATAAAGAAGTACTATAAGTAACATAGATATTTTTTTATTTTTCAAATTATTATCATTTTTTATTTTTTAAGTAACATTTGATCTTTTGTTTTATTCAAATTATTAGCTCAAATATATAGATTACAAGTTATGTTTTAATTTTTTTAGTGACAAAACAAATTATAACAAAATAATAATTTTTTAAAAAGTTGAACAACACGAATGGTCAATCTAGTATTTTTGAGTGCTATTAATAATACCTGGGCATTTTTGAAAAGAGACAAAATGGCAAACTTATGATTATTTGGACCGACAAGGGCAAAATGTTGACAGTCTCTTATCCATTGAGGCCCATTTGAAATGCAGGATTTCACAAAAAATTTATAATAATTTCACAGGAAAGGGTTCAATTCCTGCAGGAATATGGAAGAAATCTTTGGTTTCAAACGGGGCTGAGTGTATTTCAATATCGAAACGTTTTGCAAGCTATCTATCTTTTCATCCATCGAGGTTGACTGGTTGATTGGTGTTTAAATATGATGTTGATTCAGACTCATAGTTGCTCAACAATCAACATCATGAGTTCATGGGCAAACAGCACGGCCAAACTACATGAGGACATGAAAGATTGTTTGCTAAGATCAAAAGGCATCATCGAATAGCTTAACTGCAAACCCAATTTTTAACATTCCTTCACAACAGGGTCAGTGAAACCCATGTCCGGGAGCCCAAATGCAGTGATGCTGCGTCATATTTACATTCGATTCGAACAGGTTGGCGCAGGGAAAATCGTTGGCATTACGCCGTGCTCGTCTGCAGGGTGAGTTCGCGGGGTACGGCGGCGCCACGGTGCATCCAGGCGAATGGCACTGCAGGGGGCCACTGCAACGCAAACACCAAGGACGTCCAAGACAAGGACCGCCGCTCCTCGATGGGGAAAGGCGTGGGCACTGCCGAGGACCTCTGGCCGAGATTGCGAACGTCGTGGGCGCTGCCGAGGGCCTGCACGCCGGCACGCCGAGATCGCGAACATCAGTCAAGGACATCTGTGTCGCGGTCGCAAAGGTCATGAGTTGTTTTTGGGGTGGCGGCGCTGCGAGGAGATGTCGTTTGATCGAGGGACCGGCGCTCGAATGACGGTGAGGGAGCATGGATTGCCTCAGCACCATTGATAAGGGTGACCATCCCCTCAACATCATTAATAAGCAAGCCTTCTCTTCAATATCATTTCATAACTGACTCTATCCCTCCAAAATAGAAAACTCCAACTTCAATATTTCCCTTCCTCTTTTTTTTTTTTGCCCCTGCGACACTTTTCCGCACCCATGAAGAATAGGAAACGCGGCGGCGGATGGTCACGTCAGGCTGCATCGCGACGCGCGCGGCTCGCGCTCGTGGCAGGGCGTGATGGGGGAGGGGCGTGTCGCAGTATACGCGGCAGCGAGTGCGGCGGCGCATCTGGAGGGTGCGCACGCGGCAGGAGCTCACGGCGCGGATCCATGGCGCGGGCTGCTGAAAGTCGCGGTAGGAGCTCGCGGCAGGCGGGCCGTCAAAATAGGAGGGCGGTGGCGCATCTTGCAGGAGCTGCACGGCCGCGCGGGGTAGAATGAAGCTCAGGGGTAAAACTGTAAGAGCAATATCTCATTTGGAGGCTTTTTGTATTTTGGAAGGAGAGACTCACTCATATATGGATGGCATTGAGGAGAAGGCATGCTTACTAATTAATGGTGTTGATGATATGACCATTATTATCAGTGGTGCTGAGCCAATTCCCCCGTGAGGGCGAGATAGGGTGAGGGGGGGGGGGGGGGGGGTAAGGATCGTGTGACCGAGAGGGGGGGTGAATCGGTGCACTCTAGAATCTATTTTCGAACACTTACACCCAAGCAACTCCTAGCGAGTGGTTCTAGTAACAAGGTAAAGCACACTAAGGAGTATCCTTAACCTATATAGCTAGTGCATATAGATAACACAATCACACCACACTAGCAACCTAGCACAAGATAGATAGATAGCGGAAGACTTAAGTTAGGCAAGGCAAGGTAACAAGATAACTAGAGACAAGGCAACCAAGATACTAGGCACACTAAGTAGAGTCCTTAGAGCTACTAGATAGGCTATAACAAGTAAGCACACGAGCAAGGCAAACAAGCAAACCTAGTGAAGCTAGTAGGTACCAAGGTAAACACACAAGCAAGATAAGAGCACAACTCAAGTACTACAAGCAATTATATGAAATGCGATAAGTAAATGCGAGTAGTAAAGGAGAAGGGATAGAGAATGCTCATGATGTTTTCCCGTGGTCTCGGAAGGATGGCGCCTTCCCCTACTCCACGTTGGGAGGCACTCCCGCCGGAGTCTCGACCCCGTCCCTCCGCTCGATGGCGATCCCTCCTAGAGCACACTTCACCCTCCGAGTGAAGTCGCGGGCACGTCCCGCCGGGCTCGATCCCGGGTACTCTTCCTGAGGTAAGGCTCCGCACTTGATGCGTGCCAAAGGGCGCTCCACTAGTGATGCTTCTTTCGCACGGGAAGCTCCAAGACCGTGTACAAACTTGTGTCGACTTCCACAATCTCCTTGGACAGCTCAACACCGACGGCTAACCGGTCTAGGCCTTGCCATAGACTAAGAGTAACAGCCCTAGATGACTCTCTCAAGCCCACACTAGCCTAGAGATCAAAGGATGCAACTTGCTACTCTCTCAAGCACTAGGATCACTCCAAATCCTTCTCAAGTGCTTCACACTTCTTCCTCTTGGCTTCTTGGCAGCACCTCCCTTCTTTCCTGGGTCCAAGAGCACCTCAAAGAGGTAAACCACCGACTATATATAGGCCTCCAACCTCAAACTAGCCGTAGTCCAAAACTGCCCAGTCTGCGTGATGACCGTACAATAGACCGTACTGTCCAGGTCTCCATTCTGACCGTATTGTCCGGTCTTCACCAGACCGGCTTCCAGAGAGTGCTGCTCCTCTTCTCAAAGCAGACCGTATTGTACGGTCCCTAGGACCGTACTGTCCGGTCTCCACTTCTTCTTCAGCCAACAGAAACTTCTCCTTCTCTTTTGCTCTTCTCCTGTAAGACCGACTGTCTGGTCCCTGACCGTATTGTCCGGTCAACTGTTCGGTCTTCATTCTTCAACTTTCAGAAACTTCAGCTTCTCTGTCTGGAACACTCCATAGAGACCATACTGTCCGGTCCCTAGGACCGTACTGTCCGGTCAACTGTCCGGTCTCTATTCTTCAACTTCTAGAAACCTGAGCTACTCTGTCTGGATTTCCTCTGTAGACCGTATTGTACGGTCTCCATGACCTTACTGTCCGGTCTCTTCTGACTTCGCAGCTTCGATCTTCTTCTTGATCTTCTTCTTCCAAACTTGAACTTCTTGGTTCCTTCAACTCTCTTCTGCCACCCTAGCCCCTGAGAGACTCACCATGCATCCAATGATCTCTATAACTAGTGTGTACTAAGAGAACCACCTCGAACCCTCTTGATAGTCCGGTTTTTCCTATGGACTCAAGCTAACATCTAACCAAGCAACACTCGCTTGGATCTAGCATGTCCTTAGCCTTGATCCATATCTTCTCCGCGACTCCATCAAGTCCGTTCTTGTGTAGATGAAGGCAACCAATCATCCTTGTCATTTAAGTTCATGGTGTGTTGGCGTTCACCACCAACGGACGGAGCTTTCTTCATATGTGACCTATAAGATCTCACAAAGAGTGTTAGTCACATTCATGGTTCTCATCCTATCACCAAAACATTCATACTTTGGGGTTTCCCTAGCTCCAATGGTCATGAAGCTTACAATCTCCCCCTTTTTGGTGATGGATGACAACCATGATAAAAATGATCGAGAAGATAAAGAATGTAATGACAAAAGCCAAGATAAAAGCGCAACTCGATCAAGACACTAAACAACAAGTATATGATAGAGAGATAGTTACCTTGTTGATTAGGTCGAGGCAAGTCATAGCTCAAAAGAAGTCACAAGTTAGAGCAAAAACTCATATCACAAGTGAAAGAAAGCACATGGAGCTATGACAAGCAAAGGTTGCAAGGGGTTTACCTTCATACTTACTTTGTAGAATTCCGCGCCCCCTTGACAAGTGCACCAATCTCAAGATTGTGTGAAGATCGATCATCTTGATCACTTGATCTTCATTCGCACACACTCCCCCTTGAGACAGCATTGCTTCTTCTTCATCACCTCAAGATTGTGCGAAGATCGATCGTCTTGATCACTTGATCTTCTCTTGTACAAACTCCCCCTTGAGGTGACATCTTCCAACTCATTGTAAGTCCGAACTCTCCTTCCCCGTACTCTTCTCCATCATAACTCTTCTCCCCAAGTTGCTCGATCATTAAGCCCAAAACCTTCTCCCCCTTTGGCATCTATCACTCAAAAAAAATCTACCAAGGAAGAAAGGTTAGTGTAAATGTATGAGACGAGTGGAAAAATGAGTTACTTGATTTGGCGTGAAGCTCCCCCTTGATCCAAAATTCTCCATCTCCTCACCAAGTATCCCTACACACATCCTCAAAAGAATATTCTCTTGAAGTACATAGGGGTTAGTTGATGGTGATGGAAATGTATGAACCCTTAGACTTTGAGCCGCGCAAGTGGATTTAACCTTGGAGCTCAAAAATCATGGTTCAATGGGCATGAAGCTCATATAGCATTGCTATGAATTCATCATAGGAGGTCATATACTCATGTTGTGAATAAGCAACTCCCCCTAGATGGATGCTCGGCGCCGAGACACTTATGCAAGATGCATGATGCGAATGCAAGGAATGATAAGTGTACAATGCATGATGCTATAAAGGTAAAAAAAGAGAAAGCTAAGAGCAAAGTTACCAACAACAAGTTTGAGCCCTCCATGAGCTTGATCACAACGAGCCATTCTTCAAAGCCTCGGGAGCCAAGTGCCACCAATCCCAAGCTTAACCCATGCTTATTGCTATCTCAAAGAGGTTAGTCGTCGGTCCTACAAAAACAAGAAGAACACACAAAAACAACACAAACAAAAACAAGCAAAGTATATATACATATATACAAATGTAAGCTCAAGGATATCAAGTGAAGTCGGAGAGGTCGAGAACATTAAGTTCTCCCCGGAGCTTACAAAAGGTCTTCTTGTCAAGTGGCTTGGTGAAGATGTCCGCCAATTGTTCATGAGTCCGAACACCAATCAATTCAATATCCTTCTTGGCCACATGATCTCGAATGAAGTGATGCTTGACTTCAATGTGCTTGGCATGGCCGTGATCACCCTTGTTGAGAGCCATATTGATAGCACTTTCGCTATCACAATAGAGAGGTACTTGCCCATAAGATAATCCATAGTCCAATAGGGTTTGCTTCATGTATAAGAGTTGAGCACAACAAGCACCGGCCGCCAAATATTCCGCCTCCGCCGTAGAGATAGCCACACAATTTTGTTTCTTGGAACTCCATGAGATGAGTGATTGTCCAAGAAATTGGCATCCACCGGAGGTACTCTTTCTACTCACTTTGCATCCGGCGAAGTCCGAGTCCGCATAGCCAACAAGTCCAAAGTCCGAGCCTTTTGGATACCATAGGCCCATTGTAGGAGTGCTCTTGATGTACCTAAGAATTCTTTTCACGGCACTCATATGGGACTCCTTGGGGTTAGCTTGATAACGAGCACAAAGGCACACACTAAACATGATATCCGGTCTAGATGCGGTAAGGTAAAGAAGTGAACCGATCATAGAACGATAGAGTTTAGGATCCACCGGTATACCTTTTACATCCACATCAAGAGGGACACTTGTAGCCATAGGTGTGTCGTAGGACTTGGAGTCTTCCATGCCGAACCTCTTAAGAAGATCCCGAGTGTACTTCTCTTGGTAGATGAAAGTGCCCTCCTTCATTTGCTTGACTTGAAAACCGAGGAAGACATGAAGTTCACCTATCATGGACATCTCAAACTCTTTCTTCATAAGAGCACGGAACTCATCATTATAGATTTCGTTAGTGGAGCCATAGATGATATCATCAACATAGATTTGACAAACAAAGAGATCATCACCAATATGCTTAGTAAAGAGAGTGTTGTCGATACTACCGATCTTGTAGCCCTTGGTGATGAGATGATCTCGAAGTCGTTCATACCATGCTCTTGGTGCTTGTTTGAGTCCGTAGAGAGCCTTCTTGAGCTTGTACACATGGTCCGGATGCTCGGGGTCCTCGAAGCCGGGAGGTTGCTCTACATAAACTTCTTCATTGATTAGTCCATTGAGAAAAGCACTTTTCACATCCATTTGGTGAAGTTTAAAATCAAAATGAGAAGCATAAGCAAGAAGTGTTCTTATAGCCTCAAGACGAGCGACGGGGGCGAAAGTCTCGTCAAAATCGACGCCTTCAACTTGAGAGTAACCCTTCGCCACAAGTCTTGCCTTGTTCCTCACGATTGCTCCCTTCTCATCTTGCTTGTTCTTGAAGACCCACTTAGCGCCAATAACATTGGATCGCTTGGGCCGCTTCACCAACTTCCAAACATCATTCTTCTTGAAGTTGTTGAGCTCCTCTTGCATGGATAGCACCCACTTGTGATCTTTCAAGGCTTCCTCGATCGTCTCCGGCTCTAGGGTAGAGACAAAAGAGAAATTCTCAACAATGCTAGCTTCATCAACATAATTAGGTTTATATTGACTTCTCCTAGTCTTTATCCCCTGAGAAGGACTCCCAATGATGAGATCACGTGAATGATCCTGAGCAATGGGTTTGTGCTTCCTTGAAGGTTCTTGTCGAGGAGGAGGAGGAGCCGGCGAAGTGTCTTGCGCATCTCTTGCGGCTTGCTCCCTAGAGATGTGAGTGTCTTGTTGTCGAAGAGGTGAATCCGAGCCATCATCTTGAGTTGAAGTAGATTGTGCTTGTTCTTGATTGCTCGGTGACGCTTGGCTCGTAGATGCATGAGGTAGACTTGATGGCGCTTGTTGCGGTTCATTTGGAGTAGCTTGACTCGAAGATGCTTGTTGCGGTTCGCTTGATGGAGCTTGACTCGAAGATGCTTGTTGCGGATCACTTGAAGGTGCTTGATGTTGTTCACTTGAGGGAGAGCTTGGATTCTCTTGAGATGTGCTCGTAGAAGGTCCACTTGATGAAGTTGTTGGAGGAGGTGTCGGAGGTTCATCTTCACGAGGAATAACTTCACCAATAGGCATGTTCTCCAAAGCTTCCTCCACGGGTTCATCACCTACAATATGAGAAGAAGGAGGGTCTTCTTGAGACCCGTGAGACTCATCAAATTGCACATCATAAGTTTCTTCAACAAAGCCGGTAGAGGTGTTGTAAACCCGATAAGCCTTGGCCGAGCCCGAGTAGCCGACTAGAATGCCCACATCGGTCCTCTTCTCGAACTTGCCAAGTCTTTCTCTCTTCTTGTAGATGTAGCACTTGCAACCAAACACTCGGAAGTAGGCAACATTCGGTCTTCTCCCAACAATCACTTCATATGGAGTCTTGTTTAGCAACTTGTGAGGATAGATCCGGTTGGAGGTGTAGCATGCGGTGTTGATAGCTTCTTGCCAAAATTTCTCCGGAGTGTTGTACTCATCGAGCATAGCACGAGCAAGAGGGATAAGGGTCTTATTCTTCCTCTCAACAACACCATTTTGTTGAGGAGTGTATGTAGCCGAGAACTCATGCTTGATGCCAACCTCATCACAATAGTCTTCAATGATAGATTTTTAAACTCCGTCCCATTGTCACTCCGAATCTTCTTGATATGATGCCCATACTCAACTTGCACTCTTCTAGCAAACTTCTTGAATATCCCAATTGCTTGTGCCTTGTTCTCAAGAAAGAATACCCAAGTATATCTTGAGTAGTCGTCCACTACCACCAAGCAATAGAGATTCCCACCAATGCTCACATAAGTTGTAGGCCCGAAGAGATCAATGTGTAAGAGCTCGAGAGGTCTTGAAGTTGACAAGAAATTCTTGGATGGATGAGGTGAAGCCACTTGCTTTCCGGCTTGGCATGCACTACATAGCTTGTCCTTCTCAAAGGTGACATCCTTGACTCCTCTCACTAGCTTGTTCTTCATTACATGCTTGAGTTGACCCATACCAATGTGAGCAAGCCTCCGATGCCATAGCCAACCTAGAGCGGACTTAGTGAAGAGACAAGTGCTAGGGGCAACAATGTTAGTCTCAAAATCAACAACATATAGATTATTATGACGAAAACCCTTGATAGTGAGACCCATAGCATCATTATGAAGAACCACCCCATTAGCATCAAAGTTACAAGAAAAGCCAAGATCACATATTTGAGCAACGGATAGAAGATTGAAGTTTAGGGACTCAACAAGCAATACATTAGAGATAGAGAGGTCATTTGAGATAGCCACCTTACCAAGACCTCTCACCTTGTGCTTGGAGTTGTCCCCAAATGTGACCTTGTCATGATCTTCATTTTCTTCCAAGTTGGTGAAGATGGATGAAGTACCGGTCATGTGTTGAGTGCACCCACTATCCAACACCCAATGTTTGCCACCAATCTTGTAGTTCACCTTGGAAGTAGCCATCAAGCAAAGAGGAGGGTTAGTATCAAAAGAATCAATTGACATGTTATCTACCTCTTTCATGCTTTTGATGCTATTGATGTAGGCCATGGGAACACCATTGAGATAGTCCAAATCCAATGCATCCAAGGCGTCAATCATTGCCTTGGTGACTCCATTGTGTCTCCACTCACTCCGATCATATCCCAAGTGTAGAACATGGTTCCCAAGAGGATAGGCTTGAAATCTTCCCACTTCATCACTTCCATTGAAGTACTCAAGGATGTTGTACATTTGATGCTCATAGGATAAGGCAATCAAGATAGCTTCCTTGAGAGGCATCCGATCAATATCATCACCAATATCATTTAGGACATAGATCTTCCGATGATAGGGGAGGAGCGACACCATCATCCTTATTGCATGCTCATCACTAACCTTATCCTTCCCTTCAAAAGAATTGACTCTTGCAAACAATATGAGAAGTCTCTTCCAACACTCAAGCCAAGTTTCTTCTCTCTTCTTGTAGAACTCATCATACATGTCAAGGAGAAGGTAGTGAGCTCCACCGGCAAGACCCGGTTCATACATGTTGTAGTAGTCTTCATAGAGAGGAGGTAAGAGATCTCCATCCGGGGGATATTCCTTGATAGGCTCCGGCTCATCATCACTATCACTTGAATAGTCATCATCACAATAGAAGACGGGAACCCTATCATCTTCTTCTTCTTCCTCATCATCACTTGGGGTCTTGAATGTGTTAGAGAGCATAGAGCGAGCCCTTCTTCTTGTGATGATCTCAATGACTTGCTCAATTGAGTAGGACTTGAGCTCGAAGATTTCAAACTCAATGTGATCACCATACTTGTCTTTCGGCAAAGCATCAAGAAACCTCTTGAGTCCTTCTTCCTTGGTGACTATCCAAAGCTTGTTCTCATTTTATCCTCTTGATGAGTGAATCTATCCGAAAAGCAAACTCAACAAGATCTTCATTCGGCTTCATAGAGATGTGGTCCAACTCATCACATAGCTTGATATATCCATCCTCTTGATCCCGAGAAGAAGAACCTTCACCAACACGAGATGATGATTGAGCTTGAGGTAGAGGTTGAGCTTCAATGTGTTGATCTTCACTTGCATGAGAGATATCCTTGCCCTTCTTGATATCCTCTTCAAGAGAGGAGAGAATAACAACCACCTCATCATAGGGCATGTTAACAAACTCATCCACCTCCGAGTGAAGTCGCGGGCACGTCCCGCCGGGCTCGATCCCGGGTACTCTTCCTGAGGTAAGGCTCCGCACTTGATGCGTGCCAAAGGGCGCTCCACTAGTGATGCTTCTTTCGCACGGGAAGCTCCAAGACCGTGTACAAACTTGTGTCGACTTCCACAATCTCCTTGGACAGCTCAACACCGACGCCTAACCGGCCTAGGCCTTGCCATAGACCAAGAGTAACAGCCCTAGATGACTCTCTCAAGCCCACACTAGCCTAGAGATCAAAGGATGCAACTTGCTACTCTCTCAAGCACTAGGATCACTCCAAATCCTTCTCAAGTGCTTCACACTTCTTCCTCTTGGCTTCTTGGCAGCACCTCCCCTCTTTCCTGGGTCCAAGAGCACCTCAAAGAGGTAAACAACCGACTATATAGGCCTCCAACCTCAAACTAGCCGTTGTCTAAAACTGCCCAGTCTGCGTGATGACCGTACAATAGACCGTACTGTCCGGTCTCCATTCTGACCGTATTGTCCGGTCTTCACCAGACCGGCTTCCAGGGAGTGCTGCTCCTCTTCTCAAAGCAGACCGTATTGTACGGTCCCTAGGACCGTACTGTCCGGTCTCCACTTCTTCTTCAGCCAACAGAAACTTCTCCTTCTCTGTTGCTCTTCTCCTGTAAGACCGTACTGTCCGGTCCCTGACCGTATTGTCCGGTCAACTGTCCGGTCTTCATTCTTCAACTTCTAGAAACTTCAGCTTCTCTGTCTGGAACACTCCAATAGAGACCGTGACCGGACTGTCCGGTCAACTGTCCGGTCTCTATTCTTCAACTTCCAGAAACCTGAGCTCCTCTGTCTGGATTTCCTCTGTAGACCGTATTGTACGGTCTCTATGACCGTACTGTCCGGTCTCTTCTGACTTCGCAGCTTCGATCTTCTTCTTGATCTTCTTCTTCCAAACTTGAACTTCTTGGTTCCTTCAACTCTCTTCTGCCACCCTAGCCCCTGAGAGACTCACCATGCATCCAATGATCTCTATAACTAGTGTGTACTAAGAGAACCACCTCGAACCCTCTTGATAGTCCGGTTTTTCCTATGGACTCAAGCTAACATCTAACCAAGCAACACTCGCTTGGATCTAGCATGTCCTTAGCCTTGATCCATATCTTCTCCGCGACTCCATCAAGTCCGTTCTTGTGTAGATGAAGGCAACCAATCATCCTTGTCATTTAAGTTCATGGTGTGTTGGCGTTCACCACCAACGGACGGAGCTTTCTTCATATGTGACCTATAAGATCTCACAAAGAGTGTTAGTCACATTCATGGTTCTCATCCTATCACCAAAACATTCATACCTTGGGGTTTCCCTAGCTCCAATGGTCATGAAGCTTACGGGGGGGGGGGGGGGGGGGGGGGGGGGGGGGGGGGGGTAGGGGCTATGGTCGCTGGAACTGCTCGGCCGATATTGTCGTGTACGGAGTGGCGGCATGTGAAATGATCCAGGTCCGCTTAAAGTGACTACGGTATAGGACACTGTAAAATTTCTCTATTAAAAAGCTCTATATTCATTCTAAGAGCAGGTACAACGCTACACATAGACAGGCAGTCTTATAGTCCGTCTCATGCGTTGCTATATAGAATTTTTTATGACATGGAAGAGAGAGAGGTGAGAGAAAGAGGCGGTTGTTTCGCAAGGCAACCACCTTATGCGCTAAAATTTAGGAGTATGAGACGGCTTTTACACTATTGTAGGAGTTGTAGTTGTCATGCAACTCATAAATATTCTTTTTTTCATCCACAAATAAAGGAAGTATGATACTCCTTTAAGACAACTAAAACAACCATCTATTGTATATGTGGTCTCATAAATTGTCTTATAATGATAAGATCACCTATAAGACAACACCTTTGTACCTGCCCTAATGGTCGTGCTATTATTAATGGAATGTTACATATGCATAAAGGAACAACGTTTGGGGTTCTAATTTCATGAGAAATATGATGGCCAGTCAATTATGGTCCAAGGGTTATATTTTCCGTACATTGTTCCTTCCTCGACGTGGTGGGTGTAGAGGCACGCATCAGTTGCCTTCTCTTATCATGATCACAAACACGAAAACGACCCATGGTTGGAAAGAAGATGTGATTTATATTGCCCAAGATATAAAATGGGAACCACTGATTGAAACGTGGACGCACCTAAATGTCTTCGTTTTGTGTGGTCTTCTTTGATGCTGATGCCTTGGCCAATGTCAAGGTGCTCCATATACCTGTGTGGCTCGTATGTATCCATGAACTTGATTCGGTAGTCCGTTTTCAATTTATTAAAGTAAAAGATGCATATAACTTTGAGGTACGAAAGCCTGAAACTTTGAGGTACGAAAGCCTGACTGAGTTACCAAGTCTTAATTTAAACATTAGTCTAAAGATCGTCACAACTGAAGCATGCCAGCTACGTCATATACTTGTTAGCAAACATTGCTACAGCATCATTTATCAAATGGTTCAAGTCGGCAAAGTTTAGTGTCCCTTAGCAAATTTCGTTTTACATCTCCCTTTCCATGGCCAGCCTAACACCCCTTTTGATCGGTCCACTTTTTTCTGTCATGGAATGGAACAACCGGCCTACTGTCATCTCTAGATTCCAGGGGGCACACACTGACTGGACAATGACGCAACGAATGGACGAACACAAAGGATAGGAATCAATATCATGTATGTGTACACACGCGACAGTTGTTCGCTTTTGCTGCGTCACCAGGAACGGCGGCGAAGTGTTGACGCGCCGGATGGATCGTGACATCCCGCCGCCTATGCATATATATAAGGTATGCTATGCAAAGTTAAAGTTGATACGAGGACGTGACTTTTGGGCAAGCATCTCGGTTTTCTCATGAAAGTGGGCTCAAATGCATGCAATCGAACCAACCAATTGTTGATCCATGAGATAGTGGCTCTGATATTTGTTAATTTTCTGTCTCGCCTTTTGTGGATCAACATCTTGTTTGACAAACAAGAGTATAAAATTCTAAAATGACTTCTCTCTCTCTCTCTCTCTCGCGCGCTCTCTCTCTCTCTCTGAATGGATGAAGGATGCATTTTAGTCGATTAGAGCATGTTCTGAATAGAAGCGGGCATGTGTCCACAGTTCATGTTCTGAATAGAGGTAGGTTAAAAGAGAAATATATCAGTCTCCAAATGAACCTAGCATTTTGACTATCAAAGAAGAGATGTTGTATTGATTCATCCATATTACAAAAACAACACTTAGTACTCCCCTTCCATCACCTCTTTACTAAGTTATCTTTGGTTAAAGTTACCCCTTTGATTATGTACCACATGAACACTTTCATTTTGAGCGGGATTTTAAGCTTCCAAATAATGTGATTATGAGGTACAACATTAGTAACAGCTAAAGCTCTATACATAGAGCGAACTGTAAAAGCACCTTGTTTATTTATGTAGTACTTGTTACGCACGACGAATACAATTTATATGAACACTGACTTGGTTTTGAACTTTGGTTGCTGTTTCTTTATTTGTATCTATAAAACATACATACAGCTATAAGTTTATGATGCACTTGTGAGACTAACTGTATACGTAGGGCTTTGAGGCAAGAATTGGTGAACAAGCGGAAACTTTTGTACCTATATACTACCTCCGGTCGGATTTACTCCCTCTGAAGTCTGACCGGAGTAAGAAATAAATGCACCTCCGTTTGTGTCATGCAAGTCAATAATAAAACGAATCAAAAAAGATCAACAATATAATGGTACCAATAATCTAGCAAATATTCCATAGGTCCGGCAAGTAGCTCCACTTCAGCCCATGCTAGTTTCTTTCCTTTCATTTGGAATTTGATAAGGAAAAAGGTGATTATTTGGATAATATGGACTGCAAGAAAAAGAGCCATGACCTAATTTTCCAAAAAAAAATATTCTATTAGAGGAACAGAGAAGTGTCATGTATATAAGGAGTAATGCTATGTTTACAAAAAATTTTACAAGGTTTGGTTGTGCTGCTTGTTTTTCCTAAATTTGGTTGTGTTAACAGCCGCACAGATTGTGCACTTGGAGAGTGAATGCCTTAGAAGAACCAATTAAACATATTATATTTTAATTCGCAAACTGAAGAATATTATAATTTGCACCATGGTAAAAGAGTAAAAGATTATTTCATAAGATTTAAAAATATATATATAGCACTTACATTTGTATCAGGACTGTTAGAATTAGTTTAATGTGAAGTAAAAGTTTCAGTTCTTTGTTCCCACTGACAATTTAGTAGCATTTGCCTCTTATCTTTTTGTCCTCTCTCCTCTCAAGCAGGTCACTAAAAAATAAACTATTTTACTTGTCAAGAACCATATATTCACTATTTATCATCATCCTAAACACCGAAAGGTCCCCGGAGAGAATGTTTGCACGATGTTCCTAGATAATATAGACACGAAGAACCTGTGGGCCCCTGGAGGGAACTACATTATCATCGGGAATTTAGTTGCAATGACTGGGAGGGGCTTCTAAGGTTCTTGCATGTTCTGAGTGCTCCGGAATTAAAGTTGCTAATTGTTCTAGCAAGTAGTGTTGGGCAACATAACGGATCATCAGTAGCAGACCATCAGGATCAAGCATTGCGCTTTGATCAACGATGAAGAATAAAGTTTATCATAGATATATGCTGCTACTGGTCCTTATTAAATTTAGTAATCCTGCAAAAAAAATTAAATTTAGTAATCAACTAATAAAATAAAATTTCTAAGCGAGAGCCAAAATTTGCATCTTAAGGATCAGATGCAGTGTTTGATAATATTACAAGTTCCTCCCCGTGCACTAAGCAACATCATGTGATGATTATTGGTCTAGAAAACACAGGCAAAAGTATACTCGTCAACAATTATTGATCTAAATACCTCCTATTTAGCCTGTAATTCATTCTCATCTTAACTCGACCTGGCAGCAACAGCACCCTCTTTGTAAAGTTTTTAGCTCCGCCCCTGGCAACATGTGACGATGGACTACCTTTTGGACTGTTAAAAGCCATTAGAAGCATGAGATGAATGGAGAAGACATTTAGGGCTGTATTCTACCATCTATCTTATTAATGATAGGTGGCCCCAGACTTAAAATAATGCATAAGAGCCAAAGACCAACCAGCTATGGCTGCTTTTCATACGTGTTTTCTCATACTTTGTATTGTAGCAAAATTTTAATGCAGATAAATTATTATAATGTCCATGAAAAATTCAGTTGGAATAACAATTGAACAAAAATAGTTGTCATCAGAAATTCTAAACTATGCCATATTTAAAATTAAAAGGAATAGTTATGCATCAAACACCAGAATTCCGGAAATGCCAAATTAAGGGAGCAATATATAAAACCAAAACCTTCAGCTGAATTTTATTTGAGGAGGCGTCCAAATCTTGCGATGTCACCCGCAACAGTGAGCGTTTTGACGTCCTTTGAGTTAGCAATAAGGTCATAGCCATTTTCCAGTTGATATTATAATGGGCTCTATTACAATGTATATGCGTTCAAGATGATTACATCTTGCATAATTAAATAAGAATGCTTACGCCATATGTGAATAAACAATGTGTGATATGATAGGGTTTTTTTTTTTGCGAGTGATAGTTAAGACTATTAGTACCAGAATTATGCCTTTATTCGGGCTCCAAAGCTCAAGTATATAATGAATTGGATGTACGACCAACCAGTTTGTTTGGCGTTAAGCCAGCGCTGTTGGCTGAAGCTGGAGCCCTGCTGATAATATTATGTTTCACCTTTAAGGAGATGGCATCGTGTGCTTCATATATTGTATTGCAACTAAATTTCTATGTGAAAGAAACACCAGAGCCCTCTAAATATCAGTGGAAAGAATTTGGAAAATAGGTTATCGTATTTTTTTCCAAATGGTTAAAATTAATCTGTACCTCAAAGTTTAATGAAATGGAACTAGATGCTAAAAAAGTTGTGGCATGTAATCATGGAAGTGAATTAAAGGTGCATCAAAAAGGCAATCACATCTATCTAACATGATACTTTTGACATCCCACCACCAAATCCAAGCCTTTGACACATTTTGGAAGGACAGGAGGAACCCATCAACTTCCTTTTAATCTTCCGAATACACAGTAACACCAAACTAAGATTCATAAACTGTAACAATGGGCACTAGTTGGATAGATAAGGTTCTAGATCCAAAACATAAAAATTAACATTCTGAAAATTACTAAAGCAATATTCCTCATTCAAATATCCCTTAGGCCCTAAAGTTATGAGTTCCTACTTGTTGTGCATGTTTGAATATTAACAGGGTCGAGTGTAGTCGATTATTTTCTGAGCACTAGAGCATAGTACACACAAAATGATGATGGAGATGATGGGATACAAAACATAGTCAGTTATTGGAAAAGCATTGCCTAGTGAAATGTCAAAAGTTCGTATAGAACCTATATTTAAGCCCATCAAATTAACACAGGTTGCCGACAACATCTAGCCCTTGGCGCTTTACTGGTACCATGGCGAATCATGACCCAAAAGCAAGAGAAGACTAAAAGAGATATATTATAATTAAATTCTATAAAATTATGAAAAGTATAAATAATCGCTGCAAGGATACAAATACAGTATAATTCAGAGCTCGAAGCTGAGAAAACTGAATGATGAATACACTAATTAATTAATAAACTTGGATATGCATTTTGTTAAGGCTTACTAACCAATAAGACTGCCAGGGCATATAATGATGGGAAACATCAAGTGTGATCTCAGTGTCTAGACAGAAGACATTACAAAGATAATTAAACTTCTTCATGTCTTGAGGCAAAGGTTCATGGAGGGAAGTAAAAGAAAAAAACTTAATGGTAGCTTGTCACATGGACCAAAATCATGAGAAACTATGGTCGAAAAGGGCATATGGTTGCAAAAAGAAACTGATCATCATGTTGCTTTCATCTTCACCATAAATCCATTTCGCCAAATTCTGTGAATCAGATGTCATTTCACAAACTTCAGATCACCCACATTAACTCAACGAAGAAAAAAAGAATACAGCACCAAAAGTCAAGTTGTGCACTTCAAGAATCAATCACATAATACATACCATTTACTTTTTTTCACACTCAACAATATGTCAACGGAAACATATTATAATTTGTACAAAGGTGAAAGAGTATAGGATTGTTGCCATAAGATTTAGAGAATATATAAAGCACTTGCATTTACACCTGGGCAGTAAGAATTTGTCAATGTGAAGTAAAAGTTTCAGTTCTGCATTCTCACTAGCTCTTTCTTTTCACGGTTTTTTATTAGTATGTTGTGCTTCTTATATTTTGTTCTCATTCCTCTAAGAGGAGAGCCGGGAAAAACAAAATATTTTACTTGTAGAGAACAATATATTACTGCACTATATCTCATCATTCTCCACGCCGAAAAGAACCCATCCTGCTTGGAGAATATATTCACCTTGTTTACCAAATAATAAAATGCATTGACGAATCTAACACATGGACTCATTAGGTGCTGCAGTACCATGACAGGGAATTTCTTTAAGAAAAATTGGAGCACCTTTTAAGGTTCTTGCACGTTCTGGGTGCTCAGGAAAGATGCTAATTATGGTAAGTCTTTCTAATTTGTAGGATCATCGTTGTCTGCTTATATATGCGAACTTTATATTTTAGAAAGAACAATCATTGCGATGCAATAACAACCATCATGGTCAAACACCCAACGGAAATGCATATATTTTTCCGGAATCTGCAAGAAATTCATCCACAAATACTCCAGATTGGTCTGTACATTAAGCAAACAGGTGACAATGAACTAATATATGCATTCCACTGCTGTCAAAATTTTGCCGCATCACCAGCAATGGCGAGTTATTTGCCGTCTTTCTGGATCTGAACAGGCTATCATCTGTTTCACCATCATCAATGCGCAAGTGTGGATTCTATTTAACAAATAATTTGGATACTTCTGTTGTATGCTAATAAAAGTGTGAAATGATACAAGAAGACGTTTAGGCCAGCTTGTATGCCTTTATCCTTCTTTTTTGCGAGAATTCTGTGCCTTTATCCTAATGATCATAGTGGGCTCAAAAGCTCAAAAATATATAATGCATTACAAGCAAGACCAACCAGTTGTTGCTGCTGAGCTTGCACTGTCGGCTGAATCTTAGAGCATTTTTTTAAAAAAATAGGAAACTTAAGGGAGAAAAAAAACATTATGTCCATGAAAATTTAAGTTGGAGGAACCACTCAAACTAAAGGTGATTATACTCTTTCAAATCGTCCAAATTAGTCTATACATATCTTAAAATTAGTGAGACACGTATGCATTACGCACTAGATATGCCCAGCAGATAGCATCAATGCCATGTTACATGTTAGATTTTGTGGCGTGCCATGCTATATTTATATACAGATTGACGAATAAAGTTACTAGACCGTTGGGATCCTAAAAGATGATCCAAAGGTTGCGGACGACTCGAACTATTGAACTAGAGGTGCATCAAAAAGCGTCCAACTTATCTAACATATTACTTCTGAACTTGGCACCACCAGTGGCTAGAATTCGATGCTTTTGGATCGAAAGCGCCCATCAGCTCCTTTTGTTTATGACCAATAAAATCTAAGATGAGTTTTAGGGCTTAGACTATTAGCATTTATACCAATGGCATTGGGCTCCAAAGCTCAAAATGCAATGGAACCAACCAGCTGTTGCTGCTGACCTAAGATGGCTGAGGCTCAAGTTCCTGTTCGGTTCCATCATACTCCCTTGCCTAGGATACCAGCGCATTTGTTTCCTTAACTTGGCAGATGGTGCAACACACCTATAATGGTAATACCATACTTTTCTAATCCAAAGGATTGTTGAGTCTAGTCTTCCTGATTCAGAACAAACTTCTTTTCGAAACATAAGGCATTACAAATAGATTATAAGGATTAGGCCCTGTTTAGATCCTCTAGCCGGCTAAAATTAGCCAACTAAAATATTAGCCAGCTAATTTTTTAGTCAACTAATTTTAGGAGGTACTTGTTTGGATCCTTGACTAATGCTACTGGTTTTTAAACTTTCCTTGCCTTTTTTAATGTGTTTCTTGCCTTTTTTATATGTTTAGTCGATTTTAGTAGCTTTGAGGTGACTAGGGGCTAAAAGTTTAGGAGGGAGTGGGCTAAAAGTTTAGGAGATTTTAGGAGGTTATGTTTGGATCCCAATTGACTAAAATTAGCCAGCTAAAACTTTAGGAGGTGGATCCAAACAGGGCCTTATTTTGTATATGAAGCCACGAAGAACAATGACCATTCTTACTTAAAAAACCATGCCGATGCTATCAGGAGTGAATATGTCATAAACGAGGCCACAGTCTGAAAACATTAGTAAGTTCATATGCATGCATTATGATATATACATAAGCAGTTTAAAAATATAAGCCTTATGAAGGGAAACTAATGGACGCTATTGTCCAAGAGGAAATGAACAATTGTGAACATGCAAAAGACAAGCCAATTCGGCCTGAAGGCGAATCAGAAAATGCATTGAGGTTGTGTTTGAAATAGTTACAAACACACCCCTTAGCTTGGGCATGAAAAGCTATGAATTTCAGGATTTGGCACAAGCATTAGAAATAAGAACCCCAAGACTAGTTCAATTTCGAACTTTGTAAAGATAGAAGAAGTAACATAGAGAAACATGCCCATTTGAAACTACCAATTCATAGTAGAATGCATTGGATCATTTATAGATGCTCTTTTTTTGTGCAAACAAGTATGCATATAGCTGGTAGAAAACCGCTAGTTCTGATAGAAGAAAGATGCATGGTGAAATAATTTCAATTTGATAAGCTAAATGTTCCAGCTTTTCTATTTCAACCACAAACAGCTAACGGTACAGAAGTACAATTCAGGATAAAGGAGAGCCAGAGATCTGGGCAAACTTCTTTTCACGCAAACAGGTAACGGTACAGCATAGTCCACTAGTGGCTACAATTCAAACAGGACAGATCCATATTGTTAATTTTGAATCACAAAGCAGTATTTCTACTAGTATTTGCTGCTTGAAACAGAGCATAAAAACTGCAAACAGTGGCTTTCAGAGGTGGCAACTATGTTATGATCATCTCAGGCTGCAAGTACTATGACGTCAGAAACCATGCAGATCCGCTAGACAAAATGCTAAAAACCAAGAAGAAATTCGACTCATTTTTTAAGTGCATTCATCCTGTCCCTCAGGTAATATAGCTTCGCTCTCCTGACTTTCTTCCGGTCCAAGATCTTGATCTCTTTAATGTTTGGCGAGTAACTGAAAGGAAGAGAAGTTGTATCACAAAAATTATCCAAAACAATTGTCGTAAAGTATGTTGCCACTCGAACTCAGTTTGGAGAAAGCTAGAGGATCTAGTATTATATATGCTAGAAAAGGTGTACGTGTAATATGTAATTACAGCATTTATGTAACTTAAACATATGCTGATTCTGAATATCAGAAATTGAATAGATGTAACTACAAAACAAAGTACACAGCTCCTGAGACTAGAAGAAGAACAGATATGTCATTCTTCAAATGTTATCATCTTATGGCACCTCCACAGCAAGGGGCTATGAAATCGAAACAATCAAGATTAGAGCATAATTGTATGGCTAGTTTGTGAAACTACCAGGTCCAACTGTGAGACACTAACAGGGCACAAGCATATCTAATATTCTGCAAAAAATAGTCAAAGGAACGATATGTGCTGCTTCTTGATGCCAGGTATTAGCTGTGCCCATCTCATCACTCGCTTACTGAGATTCTCAGCTATAACATCTATGTTTTTAGCAAAGAAAGAATATGCCACGAAGTGAGAAGAACTGAAGTTAGCATTAGATGGCTTGATTATAAACCTACAGTTTCTGTAATAAGATGCTAAAACAGCACAAGAAATTATTTCTATCATACTGCAAAAAGGGTCAAAGGTATATGTGCTAGCGGCTTGCTACTGGACATTAGTGATGGCCATCTCATCATTCACTTAGTTAAAGAGTCATTAATTGGAATGTCATAGAACGTTTCCAGTCTTCTTCCTGGATTTACTACAAACAGGGAACAAAGGAAGCTAGTTCCAGTATTCTCATCAGCAAATGCCAAACTATGAGAAATATTAGGAAGCCAGCAGATGCCAGTGTCACACAAAACCTGCGAACCTGATTACATTTTCCCTTTCCCCAGCTATGCCAACATCCAGCAATCATTTCTCACATAATACGAATTGGCTTCACTGGCTCTAATTTACCAGTACGTAAAAAAAAAACAGTGTATAGTTTTTTTTTGGCGAGAAAAACAAGTGTACAGTTATACACAGACGAAAAGTAAGAACTTCCCTTTTGCATCCTGAAGAACAGAACGAAATAGCCCTAACTAATGTTTGTTGAATGGTTAAAGATTTGATATGAACAAATCGTCAATTCTCAGAGCATAAGGATAGCACAAACCGGGTCACTCTTTGATCCCAGCATAATAAATTCCATATGAAAGTCAAAAAAAATGTAGACAAGAAAACTGCATTTGGATTCACTTACAGTGGAAAGACAGACTCCACTCCCACACCAGCTACTAATCTACGCAGTCTGAAAGTTGTATTGATCCCAGCATTGCGCCTTCCTATCACAATTCCTTTCAATGTAGACTCACGCCTTTTGTTCTCAGGAACTTGCTGTTTTATTAAACGCAGGATCAGAATCACAAACATGACTTCACAATGCAAAGTGAGAATGTGAAAAGCTCTACCAGTCTCATTTGAATGATACATCCAGGCTGTACATCAGGAATATCTCTCTCGGAGCGGACCTTTTCAACTGCCTCCTTGTTCAAGATCTGCAGAATGACATAACACATGCATTACGCTATTTAGTTTGCTTGAGGTAAATTACTGTTATAGGCTATAGCGCCCACAACGAATGTGGCGCTTACATTCATAATGTGCCTAGCAGTCTTGTCAGGCCTCTTGAACTTGATGCGCGGTGGGTGCTCAACTGCAGGAGAGGTGGGGTCATCCTCCTCAACAGCAACCTCAGCATTTCCCCCGGTCGACAAACCCCTCAGCGACAAAGCCTTCAGGCAGAAACCACCATGGTAGGCCACCTGGCTCTGCACACAAAAGAAATGATCCCATTCAGAGGACCAATAGAAATTAGTACAAGAGATGGGATCAGAAACACAAAAGGGAAAGAAACCGATGACTCGCATTCGAATTAGATAGAATCCAACCCCAATTGGACGAATCAATGGCCTCAGGAGATTGACGGACGCCTGATTAGCCGCCGGCTGCTCCACTGCATAAGTAGTCGCCGCACATTCCAGGAGCCTCTTCGCAGAGGATCCCTGGCTTCCAGCTCGGCGGATGCCCCGAAGCAAAGACTGCATCCTGTGACGATCACTCTGAAAAAAAACAATTTGCGCGAATACGGGATCAGAACCTGTGGTTGGATCCCCTTACTTGCAGGAATGATACAAATGCAAAGGGCCAGATAAATCCTACAAAAGACGTTGCTCCAAAAAAAAAGGTTAAACTAAAGATGATTTTTCAGGTGAAAGAAATCAATATTAGCATTACGCAACGCAGCAAAACAAATCCTTAACGAAATGAATGACCAGACAGGAGCATCCGTCCGGGCAAGAAGTACCTGGATTTGCGGGCTCGCGGTAAATGAAAGATTGCAGAACAGAACGAACGATCCTTCGTACAGACAACTGGGTTCGGGCATCCTTACCAACTGTAGAAGAAGCGAAGCCGAGCGCGAGTGAAGTCAGGCCAGGGTGGACTACGTCAACCGTCGAGCAGGGGCGCCGAGACGGATGGGCAGGAGCAGCTGAGCGGCGAGGGAGGAAGGGAGCTGATAGCCAGGAGGGTCCTCGTGCTGGCCTGGAGACTGGACGGGGGCGCCGCCGTTCCGGGACAGCCGCCGCCGGAGATACTGAAACCCTCGCGCCCCTCGGTGCCGTTCACAAAGCCTGCTCGGCCCAATAACGCACGGAGCCCACGAAAGTTTGGGATGACAGGAATGATAAGGTCATTCGACTCATTCCCGTTGTTTACGACGAGCCATGTTCTTTTTTTTTTGTATGGCAGAACTGTAGAAGGGTCGTCCTAGGTTTTGTTGGGATGAATAAATATGGGATGAATAGCTAAGAGAGATATGGTCACTTCTTATTGAGAGATGATGAGTTTAGCCCATGTTAACATTAATATGTACAAAATCTCACACACATAAGTACAATCAATCTGTAGATAAAATTAGCAAGCGTTAGCACATATAATTAGAAAGGCTAGGCCTTATGAACATACAGTGCATGCCCCTTGTAGTTGAACTTATATAATTGAACTTAGACATACATCCTAAGCAAAAGAAGAGTGAGAACCCTATAGTTACAATCATATCACACATAATCAAAAGAACCTACACAGTGCATTTTTTTATGGGTTCCAAAACATCGCTAGAGTTATAATCATCGTAATCCCCTCACAATCTAAGGAAATGTCTCACTATAACAAAGCGGACGCTAGAGTAATTCTCTCCTGCTTGCTAGCCATGCACTCGCATTGCGGGACGCGTTGGTAGCGTCGTGCAACAGAATCCCAAACTCAACTCGACCAGATCCATGGCCGCTGGAGTGAGCCGAGGTGGGTGAGATGACAAGAGTCACGCTAGGGCGAGCTCGTTACTTATTTGTTTTTCTTTTTCTTTTCCTGAGTTTATCCCGCATCTTACTTCGTTGACATCGAGCAAACACATCAGAAACAGGACTTGTTCTACCTATCACTAGAAACAAACACAACCTAATTATACACATTCGAAAAGGCACATGCAAATGTGCCATTGTTAGGGTAATAATTGTGCCATCTCAATGAACTGATAATGGATACATAGTACTACAAAACACCCATGGTCTTTTTGGACCTATTTGGTAGATTCTGTGGAAGTGATTCTCGTGAGACTGATTCTTTGGCTGAAAGTAATTCTCTATGATTTCTAGTATAAACTCTTATTAGATCAGGGCAGAAAATCACTTACAAAATCAGTCTAGAATCACTCCTCAGCCCTAAAGCTCTAAACTACCACATGCCCTCGTATCTAATGAAACCACACGATGGGTAATTCTGTCAACATTGTGGCATCTTTCATTATATTACAGCGTTCGACACACAATTGCCTTGTAGCACACATTTCTTATCGCAACGCTACTTAACATGTGACCTCCTGCGTTTGAGTTCAACATAATTTTCCATAGCACATGCTTGGATGACAGGAACTTGAACATGTGACATCCTGCGTTTGAGTTTAAAATTTAAACATACTTCTACATCACAAGACGGAAAGTTATGACTTAACAGAAAACACATACTAAACTACAACACTTGGCAGAGAAAAGAAAAGACAAATGATACGCAGCCAGTAAAGTGACGATTGCATATTTCCAGAACCATGACCTCATCACAAGGGTTCACAAACATAATCATAACTGATAGTTAATTTAGTAGAGAAAATATTGCACAGAAGCATAACTGGATGCATCCTACATCGGGTTCATTCAGCCAACAAAGGCAGATATCCTGATTCAAAACTGTAGAGAAATTCTGCTACCAAACATGACCACGTTGAGAGGATTTAAATTGAAACTGCTCATTCGGCAACGGCAACCCTTCCAGCTACCTGGTCAAGATCACGCCTTCCCTGGGAGGTGATGAGCCTTCCACTGTAACAAAACACCCATGCACAGCATAAGCAACAGCAACAACCAAATAAGACAGACAAAAGTGAAAACATGAGAATGAAAGCAGCATATTACCCCTTGGGATCAACATCAATGATGCCCATCTGCTGCAGCTGCTGCAGGATGTTGCGAGAAATGGCACCGCTGCTCTTGCAGAAATGCGGAGGGCGTGAGCCGTTCCTCTGGCGCCCACCGTAGATCTTCTGGAAGCCACCCACACCAATGCCCTGCCTCAGGTAAATCTTCCTCGCAATCGAGGCTGCAACACACAAAAAAGGCAGATCAAATCAAAGAGCCGTAAATCCTAATTCCAAACAATTAGTCATCAATGCATTGACGAGATGAGAGTTCACAATTCCTCACCAGCACGAATGTAGTACCAGTCAGGGTCATAGGGCGGGAGCTCCTTGAACCTGGCAGTCTTGACAATGTCTACCCACTCAGGGAGCTCCATCTGTAAGAGGAGATGGAAACTTCAGATAAAGGTCAACTATAGCAACTAACAGAAGACAATAATAATACTACTAAGCTATATAATATTTCCACAAAGCTAAATACTGAATTCAAGGATTTATCATTCTAAATATCAACTAAAAAGGGATCGGGGCGAAGGATTTCTCTCCTAAAGCATCATCTGGTCAGAAATCGGAATCAAAGAAAAACACAATTGTTACCGAAATCATTCATAATTCTTTCAGAGACATAGAACACAATAGGGAACTTATAAGAACACTCATCTAATAATTCATAAAAATTTAATAATCATATTCCTGGATAACAAGAAAAGCACTCGAATTTCTCTTGGATTCCAGACAACTGGCAACAGCAAAACAATAAATGATTCACGTAATTTCAGCAGAAACAAGTTATTTCAAATAATTTTCTACCTACAATTATCACAGCAAGGAAACACCAACACTGGTGCTTGTTCATATCAATTACATACACAACTTGTTCGTAACAACAAACAAGATGGTCTATAAAATGGCCACATTTACAGAAGCACCAATGTTGACCATATTCATTTGATATGATAAATGAAATGACTGGAGACTTCCTTCACTAAAAGGCATTTGACGTCGATCAGCACTGACCAACTAAATGGTGCATCCAATAACTTGGCGGCAAAGCAAAAATAAGTATAAGGCAAAAGAACAGAGCACTTATAAGAATCAACCAGCAAGCAGTAGCAGCACTAATCAATCAAACCTTTGCTCTGGACAAAAAACAGAACAAACTAATTTCATTGTGCGAGGCCCAAGACTAGCCAAGGCGCGGCAAGAAGCGGCGGCGCAAAGCAGTCCGGACCGAAGCAACATGTTACAAACAAAACCAACAAATCAGACCCCACTTTGCCGCCAAACGACCCTTGCGCGCTAGCCGATGCGAGATTACGAAGAGATTCTACCGAGATCCCTGCGCGGCCTCGTCGCCGGCGCGAGATCTGACAGTGCGCGGCGCGTAAGAGGGAGGGAAGGAGCGAGGAACCGACGGCTACCTTGCCGGAGCGCTTCAGATGTGCGGAGTAGGCCGTGACGAAGTCGTGGGGGTTGACGTCCTTGACGGTGCGCGCGGTGGAGGTCGCCATCCTGCCGTCTTCCTTCCTCTCGCCGCCGCCGCTGTCCTGCGAAAGGAGGGAGGTGCGCGCTGCTGCGGCTGCGGGGGGGCTAGGGTTTTGAGAAGGCGAGGGAGTGGGTGGAGGCGGAAGGGAGTTTATATGGGTTGCGGTGGGCTTTGGGCCGTCGAATGGTCTTCATGGGTCGAATTTGTGGGCTGCGATCTTGGGTTAGAGAATGGAAAGTGGGCTGTCCGTTCTTGGGCTGCCCAGTAGTGGTCATCCCGTTTGGAGATATTCCACCAATTTGGGCTGCAATTCATGGAGTTATACCGTGTCCTTTGTCCAATGAATCAGCAGCACCCTCAGCACATTCGTTTGCTTCCCTGAGCAACTCCAGCAGGGCATGTAAAAGTGACCCCCTACATGCTCATCTAGGGGCCGGCCCCTACATATGAGCCCCTAGATTTTGCTTTCAACTCCAGCAGTAGCCCCTGTTTCTCAGCCCCTAGATTGGTGGGTCCCATTTGTCAGCCTCTCTTCCCTTCTTTCTTCTCTTCTTCGTTGCCTCTCCCGCAGCGCGGCCACATCTGCTCCCCGGTGGCTCCCCCCGATGCAGCTCTCCCCGGCGCGGCGACCTGGCGCGCGGCGGCCCAGCGCGACTCACCCCCTCCCCCCCCCCCCCCCCCCCGACGCGGCGACGGGGCGCGGCTAGAGGCGAGACGAGGCCGCGCCATGGCGGCCGTGCGAGGCCGCGTCAGGCGTCGATTCGCTCCTGCCCGGCCACAATTCGTCCTCGCCAGCAGCTAGCGGAGGAGGGCGTCGGCGTCTCATCCTTTCCCCTCTTCCTCTCCGCCCCGAGCAGCAGCACGCCCACGCCACGGTGAGGCTCCATGGCCGCCGTCTTGTGGCGCGCCCCGGAGCACAGAGCAGGGAGCGCGAGGGCGGGGCGTCCCGGAGCAGGGGAGGCGCAGCTCCTCGACGCGGCGCCGCCATGGCCTGGACCCGCGGCGGGGGCGAATCGATGGGCGGGCGGCTTGGTGCGGCTCCCCGGCGTGGAGGCGTCGCGCATACTTGGGCGCCGCTCGACGCGGCGACGTGCAGCACGCGGGACGGCCATGGCGTGGAGGCGGGCCAGGCGCTGCGCGGCCGGGGTGGAGCTCCACCTTGCCATGGCGCGTGGACGTGGGAGGCAGGGCGGCCAAGGCGGGAGCGGCGGCCGGATCTGACGAGCTGCAGGGACGGCGCGGCTCAACGTGGCCGGCAGGGCAGCCCGGGGCGGGTCGCCGGCGGAGTCAGCGCGGCTCGGGGAGGGCGCGGCGGCGGAGGCAGCGCAGCGACGGTGGTCGGCGGACGGGAGCAGCGTGCGCGGGAAGAGTGAGGCGTGCGCGGGAGCGGTGGTTGGGCGTGTAGCGACCCCGTAGCGGGTCGCTACATGTGAGGGCTCTCGGCTGAAATGTAGCGACCCCATAAGGGTAGGGGCTTCGCTAGGGGCCCTGCTGGAGTTCAGTTTTTTGGCTCGAGCCCCTACATCCTATCTAGGGGCTCATGTAGGGGCCCTGCTGGAGTTGCTCTAAAAAAAAGCACCTTCGTTTGCTAACCTTACATTTTGAAAAAAAATAATAATTTCAACGTCTTGGCTTAAACTCTAAATAATCCTCGTCTGCCACTTAAAAAAAACTCATATCCAGTCAATGGCATTGTCCCTTAATTTTAATTCCTTTCTTGCCAATTTGGCGAAGCCATTCGTCGAGCTTGTCGACTAGGAGATTTGTGACGGTAGTTTGCGCAGGCGTCGTCTTCCTTGTCACGCAATCATTGCCTTCCTCGCCACGGAATGGAGCTACTTGGTAAACGGCTTGACCAGCACGCGCCACCTTCACCATGGCGCAGGAGCCTACTTGACGGCTTCAGCCCCTTCGTTGTGCTTGGGCTCGCACTCGATGTCACCATCGCTGGAGAACCCTTTTGCCTTCAACGTCGGCATCCCGGGAAACACAAGTACGCTCCACTATGAGCAAATCGAATCCAAGAATTGAGAGTAGAGGGATGTGGATACTTCGATCGATCGGTTGTTGATGACCTCGAGCGGATTCACCTCCATGGCTCCGCTTGCGTGGAACTAGGTGAATTCTCCGCACGATGTTGCGGGAATTTCAGTGTTAATACATGAAACTGCAGCGAAAAATTGTAGCGATTATTTTAATTGGATAGTTAGGACATATCATTCTTGTTGGTGTATGCAAGTAAATCCAACGGAAACAATTAGTATAATGGTATGTACACCCAATGTATGGAGAATGAAAAGATCGAACATAAAAATAAGAGGACAGGACCTTTGATTGCTATCAAATCTGATATTGACTGTATAAGTAGAGTCGGAGGTAAGATATAAAAAAATGGAATGAACTAAACGACTTGAAACAACGCACCAATTCTTTTGATATATTTGTCCTCCTTACTATAACAATACTAATAATAGCGCGGAGAGAGGGTGCCAGGCAAGTCATGTGGTAAAATTGTTTCTATTCACGTAAAATTAAACGATCCAATAGAAGCTCGCACAGATATATGAGTGCCAATCCTTTTGTTCCTCATGATGGTCATTCCAGAATATGAGCTTAAAGTAATCATCTATCAAACATTGACCCCTGAAAATAAGTCAAAAGAATAAGCATTCCAAGTGCAAGTTAGTGAGCTAAAAATGAACTTCAGAT
Source organism: Eragrostis nindensis (assembly GCA_012490785.1). Lineage (NCBI taxonomy): Eukaryota > Viridiplantae > Streptophyta > Magnoliopsida > Poales > Poaceae > Eragrostis > Eragrostis nindensis. The sequence continues at coordinate 53,459 of JAAXCT010001805.1, forward strand.
CACGGAAAAAGTTAGATTATTGCCCGTTTACATTAGTCCAGTTTTATTAGCTGATTGGTTCATCTCATAAGCTTTCTCGAGGAATGAATCTGAATACCAGAATCCAATCTGTCGCATGAACAAAATTGAAAAAAAATAAAGAAAGAAAACTACTCTTCATTGTACACTTCTGCCATACAGCCATTTTGATGACCACATGGTAACCATGCTATACATGTTGCCTCGTTGGTTGCTCGAAAGCATTTGGGGGTTATTCTTGTGTCTTCCCTTCATTCTATATAGCTGCTTAGAATGTAGAAAGGTGAAGACAAAAGAGGATGATAGCGGAACTTACTTGCAAAGGAGGACAGGGAAATTACTTATTGTTGTGGTGCAGAAGGGGCGTCTCCATTTCTGCATGAGGACAACCACGGACAAAGGGCCAAGATGACGTTGGTACAGGGGCTTCACGTTGAACCAATTCACTGTCCTTGTTTGATGGGGGGCGCCGAGCAGTACTGCTGACAGGAGGGGAGAGATAGACAGGGCGACGGCTCGCCAGCTGATGCTGTTGGAACAATTCTACCATCGAGAGACCATAATATGTGCTGAAAATGTCATTGATAAGCAATCACTAAGGAGAGTCCTAAATCGCAGTGGTGAAATTTGATTGCGACAGTTTCAGCTCGAGTTATTGCTTCGTTATTGAGCAATAATCGCACACTTGTGTAACACCCCAAATCTTTGAAGCAAAACAAAAGGAAAAAAAAAATCAGTGCAAATTTAAATTTTTGTCCCGCTCTTACCTTGCCATGAATTTTCCAAATAAAATTCACTAAAATAAGTCAACCTAGTTGCAAATCTGAAATTTTATAAATATTAAAACTAGTGCTGAAGTGCTTGCTTTCATTTAAAATACACTAAAGTTTGAACTTTTTGGAATTTACAACAAACTAAAATAAATGTATGTCAAACTCTAGTGAATTCACCTCGAATTTAAAACCTTTGAATTTGAACCTGCATCAAATTCCACCATAACGCATTTTGACTTTCTCTGTTTTTGATTTGCAAGTTGTTTGCTTTTATTCCCCTTGAATTTGAATGACATTCAAATTCAAAATCCCAGAAATGAAAACCTTTTCCTAATCTCGTTTCTCTCTCGGGCCGAATCCCCTTCTTCCTTTCTCCTTCAGCCCAGCCCAACTCGCCCTCCTTCCTTTCTTTTTTTCTCTTTTCTTCCCAGGCCGCAGCCCACCGAGGCCCAGCCACTCTTTCCTTCCCTCCGGCCCAGCAGCCTGGCCCAGTCTCCTTCTTCCTCCTTGTGCCTGTCAGGCAATAACCGCCGCCGCCGTCAATGGACCGCCGGTCCGTCCGCCCATACCGCCAACGTCGCCACTCCGTCACCGGCCTCGTCGTCCCGTCGCGTCGCAGCTCCTGTGGCCATGCTCTCTCCCTCGTCATCGCGCGCAGGCGCCCATCACGCCGCACCTCGTCGCGTCCCGTCAGCCTTCAATGGCGATGACCGAGCCGATGACGAGCAACGACCAAGCCGAGCTGCTCCTGGCCTCAAACGCCTCGCTCCGTCTATAAAAATCGACGCGCCACACTCTCCTCTCCCTCTCCCCACTCGCCGCTCCTCTCCTCGAGCTCCCGGCCGCTCCAATTTCTCTTTTTCCCCAAATCTTCCCCAACTCCGGCGACGCCCGATTCGCCTCCGACGAGCTCCTTCCTACTACCCTCCCTCGCCGTCCTGCTCCTCGGTGCTCCTCTACCTAGTGCGCGCCCCTCCGCGCAGCTCGGAGAGCACTAGGGACGCGCGGACACCAAACCCTAGCCGCGCCGCTGACCGCCGCCGCGCGAGCTCGACGACGGCATCCCTTCCGGCCTCGTCTCGCTCGTCCCGTGCGCGCGCCAGCTCCACAGCACCACCGCGCACCTCCACGACTAGCAAGAACTCGACGCGCAGCGCTCTTCCTCCTCCTTCGCCGAGCGCCGCCGTCGCACTCCGCGCCGCCGCTGTCGCTCGTCGCCGGCCGTCCCCGTTGCGAGCCCGTCGTCGACACCTAGCCGCTCCGCTCCGCCTCGACCCCGCGAAGCTCCCGGGCTAGCAAGGAGTCGTCGAGCCGGCCTCTTCCTCCTTCTTCGTCGGACGCCGCCGTTGGCTCCGCGCCCCGCCGTCGCCGACGTGTTTCCGCCACCGTGCGTCGTCAACAAGTCCATGCGGTGAGCTACCCATCCTCTTCTCTCTCTCCCGGTTCAAATTCCGCTCGATTTGGCCCACCGGAGCGCCGGAACGGCTGCTCCGGCGAAGCTCCGGCGACGGCGCCGTCGCGCCGACGCCGCCGGTCCACCGTAGACGTGTGTGGACCGCCCGTGGACTCGGTCCACACACCTGTAGACCCGGTCCACCAGCTTTTCCCTTTCAGAAATAAATCCTTTACTCTTTATTGCGTCAGCACTGCGCAAGAAATAGAATATCCTTTACAAAAATAAATCCAGAAAATCCAGAAAATCCCAGACCCTGTGCATTTGCAGATTAGCCCCTAACCCTTATGCTAATTCTGTTTAGGTCCTGTCTTTTTACATAAACACCCTTATACTTTTCTATAATTACCTTTCAGTCCTTGTCTTTTTACACCGAGGCCCCTAAACTTTCTCATAATTACGTATAGGTCCCTAGAACTTTTCTGTTTTTACAGACAAGTCCCTAGAACCTTGCTGTAATTACAAATGAGCCCCTACAATTTTTAAACCCCCATATCTTTTCAACCGTAGCTCCGTTTTGAGCGATTCTTGCGCTCACGCGTTCGTAGAAACGCGTAGTACCCTTTGGTACTAATCTCAAAGCTCTAGATTATATCTACGAGCCATCAATACTCTAAATCCCACACTCTCTCGACAAGCTCATCATATGTCGTTGATCCCACGTGTCACGAATGCTCGCTCACCTTTTAGCGTGACATTGAACTTAACCTATCATATTGTATCATTCCGTATCAAAATATACAACCTCCGTTGTTCTCACCAAGCTCCAACGCTAACCAAGCTCAACTAATCTTAACCAATGTTGCCACCAACCTCCACCCAGCTCTATCAATTTATTATGCTGCTCTATTTATATCTGGTATTTCATTGGACTTATTATGGTTACTATTTATTGCTATTTTAATCGCTACTTATTCTTAATCGATTAATTGTTCTATTTCCAACCGTGCATCATACCATGCATAATCACGTGCACGTACCACGGTCATGCGCTCCGCCCATGACCAATAACTAGTAGCTTAGTCTTAGTAATTAAGTTAGTAGATAATACAATAGCTAATCACCATTAGGTAATACCATAATCTATAGGTAAGTAATTAAAGTGACACACCTTGCACTTGTACATGTGTCGCATGAACCTTTATATAGGCTACGACCTGTATAAAGACTTAGTGCCACAAATGTATGATCAACATGTGCATGCACTGTCCCCACCATTCACCTACACTCATGCACTCCTCATCTGTTTAGCATCCCTCATTGACAACAAAAGCCCTAGAACTCGATGCATTGTCCCTAATAATCTTCCTAAGATAATAAAACATTCCTAAAATAAAACCTATTGCATCATACATGATTTGTATCTTATTCTTCTTCGGTGTTCCATCGGTTCTTATTGGAATTAATCAGATCTTACTTGGCTCTTTTCGATCTTTATTTCTTTTGCGGTAGTTTGTTTATACGGTATGTTTCTATGCGCTAGCTTACGCTAGATTCGAAGAGGAGCCAGAAGGATCCAAGCCTCAAGGAAGAACTAGAAAAGTCCAAGCTCAAGGACAAGCCAGAAGATACAAGCTGAAGAGAGGGACTTGAAGACATCAACTTCGACACAAGATCTGAAGACCAAGTATTGGAAGATTAGGATATCGTTCTTCAGGCAAGCTCTCCTTCTCCTTGATCATGATTGAACCTACTGTTTCTGCAAATGCACCTATATGGCCTACTCTCGTATTATGCATTACTTGTTATTTTACTGCTTGTGTAGCTATGATCCTACTTGCTTATTGATATTGATGTCTGTTACTTAAGACATTAATATCTTAATCCTTGTTTACCCTTGTTTACCTGTCACCTTGATAGCCCTAGGATAGTTTCCATCATTTCTATGATGGCACAATCACCTTGCTACTAGATATGCTTAGGACCCCGCAATGTTTCTACATTGCCACACCATCTCACATACTTGCTTTTATAAATGTGTTAAATGAGTTTGGTGGTGTGTGTGATACTTGGGTTGGGAGTAGCACAACTGTGTTAGGTGATGATGATGTTGGTGACGGTGATGATGGGATGGGTTGGATTGCGGGCAAGGCCACTAGTGAGATGTTGATGGTATGATAGTCCCCTAGTGTGGGAGATCTGGTGCTTGCCCGGCCACATAAGGACCGGTTCTGACGCCCGTTAACATAATGATTTCTCGTACAACCACGGAACCTGTATGGGAAGGACCTACCCTACCTTCTTGGTATTCTTACACATTCCATCTGGAGGCCAGTAGAGGCAACGGAAGCTCAGGAACAGGCCCGGGAAACGTACCCGTGGTCCGGTTGCGGAACCCGCTGTCTGTCTCGGGAACCCATTGTCGGTACATGGGAAAGCCGCCCGTCCTGTTGTCTGTCTCAGGATCCTGCAAGTTAATGCAGGAGCACGACGTACCTGTTATAGGTGTTGTGCCGTAGTGTGACATTTCAAGTCACAAGCCCCTGAGTGTGATTCCGTGGTGGACTTGTGAGACTACTCGGAGAAGATGGACTAGGCGTTATGTACTCTCCGATCAAGAGAGCATAGCCCGTGGGAAAAGATGTACAACCTCTGCAGAGTGTAAAATTCATCCGGATGGACGTTGTCACGGCATATGACACATTATTGTGGCGCACGTTGGATTAGCCACCTCTTTTATCCCTTGGAGTGTGAGTGGGTTGTAGTCGACCCGTGTTTTGGAAGTGATGGCATAGATGCCGGGTCGGTATGATCCTTGAGATCAGAAGGCCCAACTAAAACTTGGGAACTGGCGGGAATGCCTCATACTCCCCCAGGGCCAACCAACTAAAATATTGACAATAAATCCCCTGTTTTATCACTGATTCCTTCACTTGCTTTAGTGAACCTTGCATAAAGTTTGCTTGCTGCAAATGAACCGTACAGCCTCCACCTTGCTAAGACCAAATATGCATGTATACATCTCCTTGTGTAGTGTAGGGCTTGCTGAGTACCTTATGTACTCACGCGTTTGCGTTTGTTGGTTTAGTAGGAGAAGGCTTCGTAGAAGGCGACGACGATTTGGTTTTCGGTTCTACTTCTCAAGTCTGCTTGTGGCTTTGGGCCAAGGTCTTCCGCTGTCTGCTTCACCTTTAGTTGGTTGGAAGAACTTGGATAGTTACGAATCCCTGTCGCACCACCACTAAGGGTCCTATATCAGGTCTTATACTTATTTACCTATTCGAAGTATGCTTTTGATTATCATATCTGTGTTCTTGTGCGTATCAGCTACTGATCCAGGGACTAATACAGGATGCACAACATATTCCAGAAATGGGGTATGACAACTTGTATGTGGGTGTGAGTGCAGCCGTTACTGGATGGATTTGGCAGTTTCAACTCTCGGTAGGGAATGGGCCATTGAGTGTTAACATTACTATTCTTTGCAAACGGTGAGGATCAAACAAGCAATATGATCAAACGGACTCAATTTTCTTGATGATGTGGCTTAACATGGTGAGAGCTTTAGCGGTACGAGCTTTATAGATATTATAGATGGGAGAAAAGCACACACAAGAGGGGTAGTATTGGTATTTTAAAGATTAATTGACAATCAATAGCACATCTATATATACTATATAGAAGCAACCCACTAAGTGTCATAGTTACTATAAAGCTGCTCTCACATCGCGCCACATCACCTGTAAAACCCATACCATTTGATCACCAACATACAGTTCATCATGTCCGTCCGTCACCCGTGACCTCCACCGAAAGTTGAAACTGTCAGCCTGCCCCTAATAACTCCACTGACGCTACATTGACCCAACCACACATTACACCATCCACGACTAATGGCCATAACTCCGTTTTTCTTTTATTCACCGTGCATTCAACTACCTAATTACAAAGAAGAAACTTCCTGACTAGCCATCTTCTCTATCCAAAACTGACGTCCACCAAACAATCAAGAGAGAGCGACGCGATTAAATGGCACTAATTAAAACTCAGCAATCAATCTGCCATTTAGAAATTTCTCTCTATCAGGCTGCAGGTTGCATAGAAAAGTACTCACACCATCTTTCCCATTCTCTACTGCCTATGAGTACAATCCTGAAGTAACGTTGCTACTTAATCACCTTCCACAAACCAATACAAGGGTTATCCGTGCAACCCTTTTACTTCCCACTCACATCGTATTCTCATCTTTATATATTGTGCTCCATAGTGATGGAATAGAGAAGTACTAGCACAAGAAGGTGAGGTCCATTTGGATGGTCATTTGCATGTTCACATTCTTTTTATCATTTTTCTTTTTGGCATCTTTCTAATTACTCATTGTTCTCTGTTTATATTCTCAGGCAATATTTTGGTTCAGCTCTCATCCATATGACAAGCATTCGCTTTTTTCATAGACTTCAGGTAACCTTCCTATGCTGCCATCTATTCTTCGTTTCAACTTAGATATTTTCCTTCTTTTTCTTTGCAAAACTCTCACACTGTTTCTATTCCTGCAATAAACAGGTGCTCTCAGAAGATATACAGATTTATGTTCTTGCTTAAAATAGTCACCTTGAATTAATAGAACATAGGATGCCCGCTGCAATGCCCGGGGAGTCCCATTTGCAATTGTTCTTATGAACTTAATCTCCTTCCGAAAGCCCGCCCTTCGAAGTTTTTTTTTTGGGTGTTGCAGTACTAATACCTAAAAATGAGACGAGCCTGGGAAGACTTGGCTCTTTTCGCGCAATCATGATGAAGCGCTCATCATCCTTTTACTTTGTACTTCGTTTTGCGTTTCTTTTTCTTTTTCGAGAATAGAATACGAACACAAAAGGTAGAAATATTCAAGGTGAAAAAAATAATCTGCTAGAGTATTAACACTTATAGTTTGATTATTCTTCACTATGATTTGTAACTCATGCATATATATTTTCATCTGAAGGGAGAAGGGACATGGGCTTCATATGTTGCAATGCACTTGGTCGTTCCATATATTATTTTGCCCGATCCTTCTTTTGCTCAATAACTGTTTATTCTCTCTTCTCAACTACATGAAAAAATATGTTCTGTAGAAGTTCCCGCAGCAACGCGCGGGGTTATCACCTAGTGAAGGATTAACATTTAGTACCAGTGGTACATATGGGCACGCAGTTTTTTAGACGACAAATGAAGGATTAGAGTTTAAACCAATGACAAGGAATTTTCCTTTACGTTTTCTCATTATTATGGACAAATTTTTCGGACCTAACATGGCAATAACCTTTATATTTTGTTGGCAGAAATTGTAAATTGTAAAAAAGAACAGTATTTTGTGTGCAATTTCTCCCAACAAAATAGGTTGGTACCATTGTCCGTGAGGTCGTCAACACGGTAAATTAGACCGACCGTATTGTGGGAATCCAGGCAACCAGTGCATAGATCCAAATTAAAGTAGACAAGCTATAGCTCCATTTGATCACTTAATAAATATATCTAAAAACTAATATTCTAGACAAGCCGGAAAGAAACAATTTCCAAGTGACTGACTGAAAACACGAGAACCACACTATTCAGCAGGTCAACCCCAAGTACCCAATTGATACACACTATACATAAATACTTTCGCGCCTGCCCGTCTCTCAATTCTTTATTTCCTCTCGATAACAACACACCACCAATTGCACAGCTGCATCCAAATTACCGCCTCGTTGTTGTGGTACCATTTACCTCAACCTTTCCAAAGATTCCAGTTAATTAGCTAAATCCATTGCGGGCTTTCCTATAAATACTCACTCACTCGAGCTTGATGGTCTCAAAGGGCACCACTACAAACGTATTCAGCTCAGAAAGAATTCAGGACACGCATCAGATCAGCAGTATGAAGGGGAGCAAGGTCCATGAGCTCGAGGCCGACGTCCCGGCCTCCGACCTGTGGGAGATCTACGGCACGCTCCGCGCCGCCCAGCTTTTGCCGGAGCTTCTCCCGCACGTCCTCGCCAAGGTTGAGCTCATTAGCGGCGATGGCGGTGTCGGCACCATCTTGGAGCTCACGTTTCCTCCTGGTGAGTTTCAAATTTATTCTACTCCATCCGTCTAAGAAAAATGATGTTTTGGTTTTGTGTTAAGTCGAACGTTTCAACTTTGACCAAATTTATAGCGAATAATATTAATATTTATGACACAAGATAGGCATAAAATTGAAATATAATATTTCAAGATGACTCTAACGATGCCTTTTTGAAACCATAAAGATTGGCACTTTTTTTATAAAACTTTGGTTAAAGTTAAAATAGTTTGATTTAAGACAAACCCAAAACATCATTTTTGGGGGACAGAGGGAAATATTCTACCAAATAAATCGTGAAACTCTCTCAAATCTTGACATGTTGATAAATATTCTAGCATGTTATTGATTGATTGATTGTCCACTCGGTAGGCATTCCTGGCCTGCAGAGCTACAAGGAAAAGTTTACCAAAGTCGACAACGAGAATTACATCAAGGAGGCGGAGACAATCGGAGGCGACCTGCTAAAGCTTGGGTTCCTCGCGTACAGGGTCCGGTTCGAGGTCATCGCGAAGGGACCCAGCTCGTCGGTGGTGCGAACGACTATCGAGTACGAGTTCGACGACGCGCGCCCGGAGCTTGAAGCCATGGTGAGCACGGCGGCTCTGGCGGCGGCGGCTGAGAAGTTCGCCGAGTATGCCAAGGAGAAGAAGGCAACCTCCTGAAGCAAAAGCAAATTCACCGGAGAAAGAAATAAGCCAGCGATCGATTCCAGCGTTTCTTCTTCTTCTTCTTCTTCTTCCCAAAGACAATGTCGGTACAGTGGTGAAATGTCATAGACGTACCTGGAGGTGAAATGACGACGCATCCCTACAATGACAGCACACGTGATGGCTCACTGAGCAACGAGAACTATATAACCTAATATAATGCCATATTTCAGGCGTCAAACCGCGTCTGATTACTTGCAACGCGTGCAAATCTCGATGTTTCCACAACAAGAGTACTGGTCCAACCTTGCGATCCCATTCACGCCTCAGGAATCACTGATCAACTAACGCTAACCTCCAATACCCAACCAGTGCACGTGGATGAGCAGGGATTAGTCATTTGTATTCCCCCAAACAGGCCATGGCCACTCTAGGTTCACCCGTGCCTTGTCAATTGGGTCATGGTGTGCTTTTGCGCCACCTCCGTGAAAAAATTGCAAAGTAGGACCGGTAAAATCAACAAAAAGAAAGGAAAAAAAACAACACTGGGCATATGGGCTTGCTCAAAGATTTTGGGTCGTCGGTTTCAACGAGACAAGAGCATATATAAACGAAAGCTAGTAAGGAAGTGCGTTGAGACTTGAGAAGTTGGTACGCCAACAAGAGCTAATGTTGTGTCTACTCTTTTATTATATATCGTAAGGATCGAAACAAGGCTCATACCTCTGCATGGTTCATTGGATAACATATTGCACCAAGCTGAATTTTTTGAGGGAGTAAATTGAGCCATGATTTTGTTCAGAGGGTAAAACAGACAAAGTGAATTATTCGGAGGAGTAAAATTATACGACGCGCATACTTCTGCATGGTTTCATTGGATAAAATTATTAAGCTACTGGTCACTGCCAGAAACTTGATCTTTAGTGAGAGCCTGGAATTTTAGTGAGGGTTTCTTCTATAACCCACAAAATTTGATTTTAGTGAGAGTCTTGAGTAACCCACACTAAATACAATTTTTGTGACGGTTTAAAGGAAAACCCACAGAAAAACGTAATTTTTCTGTGGGCTGTAAACGTTTCTCTGTGGGCTTTGAACCTAAGTCACACAGGAAAAAGGAAAGCCCAGCCCATAGTGCCACAGCCATAGTGCCGCAACCCTAGCCTCATCTGCCCAACTCCCCCGTCCTCGGCCTCCCTTCCTCAGCCGCCACAGCCTCACATCGACGAGCTCGTCCCTATTCGTCCCCCTTCCCCATCTGAATCCTTCTCCTCCGCTTCCCACTCGAATCGCTCTCCTCTCCCTGAACAGGAGGGCGCAACCTCCGTTTCTCCAGGCGCGACGGCGGCTCGACCACGGCACAGGCGGCGGCGGGTGGAGGGGGAGCACTCAGATCAGCTGGGGCCGGCCAAGGAGCTCATCGCCGAGGAGGTCAAGGCTCAGGTCCCGACAGATCAGGTGCAGATCCGGCGGGGCTCCATCGGCGGCTCCGGCTCCGACTCCGAGAGACGCCTGGACAGCGGGGCTCCGAGCGACGGGCTCCACTGGATTATGGTCCTTCCCCTTAATCAGCAATGCCAGCAGTGCATCACCGGTCTCCTACCTCAAAGCAAGATGTAGGTTAAGTTCGTTTGTTTCTTGTTTCTTTGATTAGTCTGCTCTATCTACTGCTAACTGCCCGTGGCCTCGTGCTGTGATGTGTGCTTGACTGCTTGTGTGTGTGTGTGTGTGTGTGTGTGTGTGTGTGTGTGTGTGTTTTTGAGTTAGTTGACTGCTTGTGTTAGATAGCTTGGTGCTGCTTGCTTTGAGGTAGCGAGCTTCTAGTTCTAATTAATTTGCTGTTCCCTTAGCCCATTGACAGGATATTACTGTCTCATCTTTTATTTCCTATTCTTTCTGTCAAAATAAGAGATGCATTTTGTACTGATTTATTTGCACAGAATTGTGAGGAGGCAAAAGGTTTGCAACTGAAAGAGAAGATTTGATTGTACCCTTGTCTCTGCATCAGGCGTCATGACCAGAAATAGAAGTGCATTAGTATTGGATGACCTGCCACCGGATTGAAAGAACAACTAATGGAGAAATGCTTCGCTTTGTGCCAATTTCTTGTGAGGTCAGCACTGTCTAGCTTGAATAATTTGTGGAATAGTTCAGATATTAGCTTCAGTTCAGTACCTATTTTCATAAAGTCTTGTCTCTCATGCTAGCTCTTCCACCTGACAAACAACACTCTGAAGAGGAATGGATGATGAGTGTTCTCTGCACATGGACATACCTCTGCTAGTTTGTGTAGTTTAGAATTTGGTAGTTTGGGCCTTTTTTGCTTGTATTCTTAGATTTATGCCTGACCAATTTGTGGAACTAGATGAAAGATGATGAATGTTTTGGCTGTACAAGTGTAATTGTAGTTGTTCCTTCGAATATTATTCATGAATGGCATGAGTATTCTTTAAATATGGCATTTACATATGTATATTTCTGAAGTGAAGCAAATTCTGGAAATAATATGAGGGTGATTTCTGTAACAAATTTTTTTCCTGGCCAACAACTATTTTTCTGACGGCCTAATTGGACTGTAGCTCTGTCAGAATCATGTGACCTCTAAATCTGACAAAAACAATTCTGTGTCGGCCACCCGTCAGAAACTCCCGTCACAGATAATATCTCTGTCGGGAAACCGGCAGCAAATTTCCATTTTACTGTCGATCTATTGCTGAGGGCATTTTTCTGACGGTTTCCCGACAGAAAATACATTCGTGACGGTTTTTTGCGTTTTGCTGAGGGTACTTGGCCGTCAGCAAACACCCAGTTTCTGGTAGTGGGTACCGACCAACTTGACTAAATGTCTCAGTTAATTAAGAAAGTTGAACAATTCGCTTATATTATTTTCTCCAAATACGCCAGAGAACTGTCTTTGTATCAAGATAGGAAAACCCATACGACGCCACACACACCACAACTCACTTACACAATACACTCCCTAACACAGCACTATAGGGCTTACAAGATACCAAGAGGCATCAAAGAATTACACACTGATGATCTTACAGTAAAAAGCTCTATAGTGCTGAAATGGTAGGCGCTGCAAGGTGTTAGGGTAGGCCTCTTATTTATTTTAGTTACAACTGCATGTTTTGCTCTGGAATTATGTAAAAAGTTCTATTCTTTTGATAAACAGCTTGGACCTCGATTAAATTATTTCATTTCTTGTCAGTTTCTTGCCTTGATCATTTTAGGTTAGCAGACACTATTGGATCTTAGTGTGTGCCTCAGACTCTCGAATCCTTGCATTCCTTACATGATACAAGAAAAGTTCTTCATTTATTAATACGTTTGGATTTTGTGTTCATCTCATTTCTCTCTTAATACGTTTGTTATACAAGAAAAGTTCTTCATTTAGTTAAAGATGTGATGCTGGCTGAAAAGGATTCATCTCCATTATAAAGATGTGATGCTGGCTGATGATATGGGTCTGCAAGAGAACATTTAGTAAAGACTCGTCAAAAAGGATTCATCTCCATTATAAAGATGTGATGCTGGCTGATGATATGAGTCTTATTTACTCGTCAAAAAGGATTCATCTCCATTATAAAATATATGTACAGTGTCTCTCAAGTAAAAAATACAGATAAAATTTCATTTACTCTCCTAAGCAATTTATTTTGCTATGTTTCACCTATTGAACAAAATATTAACTCTATTTAATTCCCCAAACAATTTAGATTGGTAGATATATTCCTACTGTATTTGTCTTATTTGTTCCTCGATGTACAAATTGAATTTGAAACTCAAATTTTAAGTGATGATAGCTCACACAACAAGCTATGTTTAAATAATTATACCATATTTTTTTATAACATTTGTATATATAGATTGTATAGTATCAAAAAAATATTATAATTATTTTAACATAAGTTGTTATGTAAGTTATAATCATGCAAAAATTCAGCTTCAAATTCAATTGGTACGCCAGGAAATTAAAAAAACAAATTGCAATAAGGGGTTCATTGGACCGACTTGAATTGTTCGGGGGATTCAATTAAGTCATGATTTTGTTTAGGAGATAAAATGAACAAAGTGAATTATTTGAGGGATTAAAATTGACTTTCCCAAAAATATATTACGGTTTTCGTTGTTCATGCTTAGAAACGTGGAAGGATCGGGGCATTTCCAGGCAACCTGTGGCATAGATCCAACTCGAAGTAGACAAGCTGTAGCTGATCCATTCGATCACTTTACAATATATCTAAAAAAAATAATGTCCTATAGAGATGCCGGCAAGAAACAATTTCCAAGTGACTGACTGACCACACGAGAGCCACACTATACATAAATTATTTCAGGCCAGCCCATCTCTCATCAATTCTTTATTTCCCTTCGATAACACCACAACACCAACACGATTCCACAGCTGCAGCCAAATTACCGCCTCCTTCTTGTGATACCATTACCACAACCTTTCCAAAGATCCCAGTTAGCTAAATCCATCGCCGGATTGCCTATAAATACACACTCACTCGAGCTTGATGTTTTCAAAGGCAACACTACGTACAAACATATTCAGCTCGATCAGAAAGAATACAGTACGTAGTTCAGGAGGACACGCACCCCAGCCAGCAATATGAAGGGGAGCAAGGTCCACGAGCTCGAGACCGACGTCCCGGCCTCCGACCTGTGGGCGATCTACGGCACGCTCCGCGCTGCCGAGCTGATGCCAGAGCTTCTCCCTCACGTCCTCGCCAAGGTTGAGCTCGTGAGCGGCGATGGCGGCGTCGGCACCATCTTGGAGCTGACATTTCCTCCTGGTGAGTTTCTTCAAAGTTTACTAATTGTAGCAAATTAGTTTTGAAACTATCTCAAATCAAACCATGATACATGTTCTAAGATGTTAATATTTCACTAACTATTTCTCCACTCGGCAGGCATTCCTGGCCTGCAGAGCTACAAGGAAAAGTTTACCAAAGTGGACGACGAGAATTACGTCAAGGAGACGGAGACAGTCGAAGGCGACCTGCTGAAGCTTGGGTTCCTCGCGTACAGGATCCGCTTCGAGGTCACCGCCAAGGGACCCAGCTCGTCGGTGGTGCGAACGACTATTGAGTACGAGATCGACGACGCGCACCCGGAGCTCGAAGCCATGGTGAGCACGGCGGCTCTGGCGGCGGCGGCTGAGAAGTTCGCCGAGTATGCCAAGGAGAAGAAGGCAACCTCCTCCTGAAGCTGAAGCAAAATTTCACCGGAGAAATAAATGAGGCGCCCACGATCGATTCCAGTGTTTTTGTTGTCTTTGCAGTTTGCAAACATAATGTCAGTGGTCAAGTGTAATACTAGACGTAACCCGACGGTGAAATGACAACGCCTCCCTACAACGACAGCACACGTGATGGCTCACTGCGCAACGAAACTACCCATGCGAATTTTTTTTTTTTTTTTTGCGAGGCGAGGCTACAATGCGAAATTTGATCACGAAAATCTGGTGACTCATCAAACCAAACACGTGACAATCTCAGAGAGAGAGGAATCTCGATCATTTCCACAACAAGAGTACGGTTCCAACCTTGTGATCCCAGCCACGCCTCAGGAATCACTGATCGCCTAACGCTAACCTCCAATACCCAACCAGTCCACGCGGATGAGCTGGGTTTAGTCATTTATATTCCCCCAAACAGGCCATGGCCATTGTAGGTTGATCCGTGCCCTTGTTGTTGTAACACCCTAGCCCATTGTAGCATGTTACAGTTTCGGCTCAAACGATTCAAAAGTGAAGTGGTCCTAGGTATAGTCTCACATGGTTTGGTTTAGGCAGGTGAGGATCAGTATAACCTTTGTTCCAAACATAGTACCTCTGAGTTAACCTTTTTAATTAATCAAAGCGATGACGAAAGTGTAAGAAGAGTGCTACGTGCATACACGTGCCCGCCTCATGTGGTGACTGAGCGGTAAACAGATTTTAGACCAGTGTTTTACGTCACTTGGATCATGGTGTGCTTTTGCGCCACCCATGGAAAAATTGCAAATATAGACCTGTAAAATCAACAAAAGGGAACACCACTGGGCAAAATGGGCTTGCACAAAGATTTTGGGTCGCTGGTTTCAACGACAGAAGAGCATAAACGAAAGCTAGTAAGAAAGTGCGTTGAGAAGTTGATACGCCAACAAGACCTGATATTGTGTTCACTCTTTTATCAGATATCTTAAGGATCGAAACAAGGCTACCTCTGCATGGTTTCATTGGATAAAATTGTTAAGTTTTTTAGATAAAGAGAAATCTATTTCATCAAGCTAATGGAAGAATCCCGGTCTCTTCATCTTTCGATGAATTTAACCGTTCATTATTACAAAACCTCACGATATGTGTAGACTCCATCTACCCCATAGGGCAAATATGAAGCCACCAAACCAAACTTGAAAGCATAGCAAAAAGTTCTATAAGATAAAACTATTAAGTTACTGGTACCGACCAACTTTTGCCTAAAGGTCTCAGCTAATTAAGAAAGGTGAACAGCCTGCTTATATATTTTTTTCCTCAAACAAACTGCGTGTCTTTGCATCAAGATAGTAAACAACATAAGACTCCGCACACACCACCACAGCTCACTCAGACAACACACTCCCTAACACAGCACTAGGGCTTAGAAGACACCAAGAGGCATCAAAGAATTACACACTGATGATGTAACGGTAAGCGAAAATGTACCCAAATTAGCATATTTTTTTACCTCTCTAAAAAGCTCTGTTGGACTGCACCAGTTTTGGAGATCAGTAGTTCATCATGGTCCGGGTGCCTTGAAATTATCATCAGTTGTGAGCACACTAAATGATTGGAGCTAATTCGGACGCGCACAGAGTCAACTAATATGTAACCTCAGATATCGCAATCAAAAGCTGCAATAACAAAGAGGATTTGCAGACGGTACAAATGAATGTTCCAAATAGGAGATATGCGGGTTGTTGGCAGATCTGGAATAAGGAATGGAATGTTCTTTGAAAAAAAATGTCACGTGTAGGGGCATGCCAAACGCACACAATTCAGGCCTGCATAGTGCTCATACTTTATTTCTCCTGACAAGGCAACGCAAAGAAGGTTCCACAAGTCTAGCCAAATCGATTGTCGTAGTTCCAACAGCATCTCAATCTGTGAGATTCCAGGTCAAGAGATCCTAACCAATTTATGCTGTCATTCGTCAACACAGACGGCTTTCACAGTGAAGTTAACTCTAGACAACTCGAGTTCAGAAGCACAGCAGCTGAGTGAAGGAAGTCAGGCAGAGCAAGAACAACGAAGGAAATCAGGAGTTCAAGCCCATCTAGCCGTCTGCATCGACCTATAAACGGCAAAGATTATAACATGTAATCTTAGTACTGGTGCCAAAAAATTAGCACCACTAAAGACCACTTTTTTACTGTCTTTGAAGTGGTCTTTAGTGGTGCCAAAAAATAGCACCACGATTACCAAAATTTAGTACGACCATAGTTATGATTTGTGTACCATTTGGTACATTTCGAAGGACCGTAAAAGGACTCATATATAATGTTTAGTACGTACAAGAAATGAATGAATAACTGCTGGTAAGATCTGTATGGCTTTTCAAGGTGGACACATTGCTATCATTGATGGGAGAATCTTCTTGATTTTGTATCCATTTATTAAGGCTATGTAATCAAATCTTCTCGAGAGTTGTGTTTCTTTTTTGTTTGTCTTTGTTGTACAGTGTAATACTATCTGATGTTTCTGTTGTCTCAAACCCTGCTGTAACACATGCCAGGTCGGTTTTGGCCACCATTATATCTAATAGAAATTTAGGTGGGGATTCTCTCCCCTCAGCTGACTGTCAAAAAAATATAATCAAATCAAATCACAGTAAGGAATATCAAGGATTACAATAAATCTCAGCTAGGACTGAAAACGACACGGCAATAGTTGAATATATCTCACAAGCAGTTGTCCTTTTCAACAACTTTGGATGGTCTACACCTATACTCTTGTTCAACCACTGACCACTCAGCCATAGAGTCCCAGATTGCTAGAATTCCTCGGCAAGGCCAAAGAGCTCACCAAAGCAATGGAAGGGAGCCTCTGCCATGAGTTCGAGACCGATCTAGCGGCCGCAGACGTGTGGGAGGTATATGGAAGCATCCTTCTGGGGGAATTAGTTCCCCAATTGCTTCCTCATGTACTCGCAAAGGTCGAGCTTGTAGAGGGAGACGGTGGTGTCGGAACAGTCTTGCTTGTTACATTCCCTCCTGCTCCTGGTTAGAATCTGAACACAACATATTTGTTTCAGTACGGTATATATTATGCGCAATCTCAGCCTCAATCAACTTTTTTGTTTGGTGGTATGAATAATTCTGCTAGGAACTTCCGAATCAGCAAGTTACAAGGAGAAGTTTATCAAGGTCGACAACGAAAATTATGTCAAGGAGGCAGCTGCAATTGAAGGAGGCTTTCTTAACTTTGGCTTTCTGAAATATATGGTTCGATTTGAGATTATAGGAAAGGAAGATGGGACTTCGATAATAAGATCAACCATCGAGTATGAAGTTGAAGAAAAGCATGCAAGCAATGCATCCCTTGTCAGCACAAGTGCTTTGGCTGAAATTGCAGAGGCCATCACAAGGTATATCAAGGAGCGGAAGAGTCTCGGACAAGCTTTGGAACAGGCTTCAGGATGAAAAGCCCCTGAACAAACTTCAGAACAAGCTCCCGAACAGACGGCGGAAGAATAACAGCATCGGGCATATGCCTGAGCAAGTTAATTCCATTTAAGTTATTCTGTTTTATTTCGTGGTCTTGTCTCTGGGATAATGTACAATTGTAGATTTAATTTCAACTTGCTGTCGTGCATGGTTATATATATATGAATATAAACCAGCAGCATGATAGGGCGCTTTCTTTAGTTTAAACACGCATTGTTGCCTTGCCTGCAAGAAGAGAAAATTCAGAGAGATTTTCTGGTTAATGAGGAGCATATAAAGCTGTATACTTAAAATCAAACCACACAGTCGCACATGCAGTTCATCCAGTCGTCTGTAGTTCTGATTACTCTAACTGGGATGCAACTTTCGGAACCAACTAATAGTAAGACTGTAATGCAATACAAGTGTTGACAGAATATATGGTTATGTGCAGAATTCAGATAAAAGAGCAATTCAACAGAGCTTAGGGAGTTCCGAAGCACAGCTGACTAACGGCAGAGCAACAACGTAGATATAGTGAAGGGAGCAAGGTTCAGAAGCTCGACATTGAGGTTATCACCTACCAGCTGTTGGCACATATTGCAAGCTCAGTGTCAGTGCCGTAGAACTGATGCCTGCATGAATATACCACCGACTCTGAAATGCGTGGCCTTTTCAAGGTATTTATATGTGCCTTGCTTCCATGATGTACCAGGTTAGGTCATGTTTGCTGTTAGAGTCAAAAGAAACTAATCCAAGAAATTGCATATTACAGCTCGGATTGAAAGCGAAACAGGATTCAGATTGGCTAAAACATGTTGACGAATGACGATAATCATTTAATTCAGATATGAATGGTGTGCTCCAACTGTTCATATATTCTGTTGTTGGAACTGGCACATCTCATACAACAGAAGAAACATCAATGATAAATCCACACCGCTTCTCCCATTGTTGACTCCTTACCAAGGCCGCAAAGCTCACAGAGAGCAATGGAAGGGAGCCCCTCCCATGACTTCAAGACGGACCTCACAGCCGACGTGTGGGTAGTCTACGGCGGCCTCCTTGTGGGTCAGTTAATCCCCCAGCTGCTTCCTAAGAGTGCTCTCAAAGGTTGAGCTTGCAATATGTTTGCATTGTCCATTCGCGAAGGAGGTTTGGCTGCTTCTCCCATTGGCTGCTTCCTGGGAGTGTAACCCAATTTGCCCGTTATGTGATCAAGAACAGGAGACAGTAAGCCATCTATGTTTGCATTGTCCATTCGCGAAGGAGGTTTGGCACCAAGTCAACTCATGGAAACAGGAGGCAATTTATGCAAATGTAGGCACTGATCAAAGTTCAAGGATTGGTGGAATGATAGCATGAAGTCCATTAGCACAAGAACCAAGAGAGAAAGGGCTGCTATCATCATGTATACTGCCTGGAATGTTTGGAAGGAAAGAAATAGAAGGATTTTTCAGCAACGACAGATGCAGCCGTGGCAAGTTTTGGCCTGATCAAGGACGAGATGAAGCTCAGGGATTTAGCCTATGGGGGTATGAGCAGTGAGCAGCTAATAAGCTGATTATGCCTGCTATGAGTAATGGTTGCTACCATATATTTATGTAATATAAGAATCAAAACTCTGACCATGTACTTCTAATTCCTCTTAAATGAAAGAGCAGTGCTCCTGCTCATTGTTCGAAAAAAAAAGGTTGAGCTTGTGGAGGGAGACGGCAGCGTTGGAACAGTCTTGCTTGTCACACTCCCTCCTGGTCAGAATCCGAGCGCATGGCTTCCTTCAGTTGTGAGCTAATAGAATGATGATACGATTTCAGCTTCAATTGTCTTGTTTATGTTATTTCAGGAACTCCAGGGTCGGAAACTTGGAAGGAGAAGTTCATTAAGATTGACTACATAAAAGAGGCACTTGTGATCAAAAGAGGCTACCTCAATCACGGCTTTCAGAAATATTTGATGCGAATCGAAATTATAGGCAAGTATAATGGATCGACAATAAGATTGACTATCGAGTATGAAGTTGCCGAAGCACACGCAAGCAGTGATCCTGTTGTCAGTACCAGTGGTTTAGCTGCTGTTGCTGAGGCCATGACGAAGTACATCAAGGAGCAGACGAGGAAGCCCTGAGCAAGCCTCTGAACAAATTCAAAAGAAACTAAAGCAGCATCCAGAAGTGATTGGTTTAGGCAAATTCACATTTGAGATGACGTACTATGTTCCTCGTCTTGTCTATGGTATGTTAATGTTATATGTTGTAAATTTGAGTTTTAAACTTACTGAGCATATGAATGGGGATCTTCAAACCTTCTGCAACGAGTGAAACATACTATCAATTTACTAAGTCATCTGCATATGTAAAACATAGAGAACACTCCTTTTTATTTTGAGCTTGTAGTTCTCTAGAACTGAGAAGTTATATCATTCATCAGGAGCCAATTAAGATAAGAAAGGATTGCCGCCATGACAAGGCAGGAAAACCCCAAACCCCTGAATTCCTGAAGGAAGCGGCAAACACCATTTTCCTCAAGGGGAAGACTTCGAATGAATAAAAAAGGGAATTCTCGTTATAGAGCACAGTACAGTCAGTGACAAGGGTTGGCAAAGTGAGAGCTAGCAATATTCAGATAACTGAGACCAAGATAGACAATCAGCCAAAATTCACTCAGCCAGGGCCAGACAATACACTCCAACAGAAGGTAGGCAGTACTTCCTACTCTAGGCCTTCCTGGTTGCGATCTGAGACTCAGCCTGCATAACAAGAAATCCAACATATCAGAATGAATCAAAGAGATGTTGACCAGAGTGCATGACCAAGAGTTAAACGCAATCAGCGGTTCAGATCTGCATACCTCTTTCTTCACAGGCTCTTCCTTCTCCGACAAGATCAGCTCAATGTGGCATGGGGAGGACATGTAAGCTGCATAACAGGCATAAAGGTTCATGAGAAATACTCGAGTCTAGCAGAAGGCAATAACAAAACTTAAACATTAGACAAACTTACGGTTGATGCGTCCATGAGCACGGTAGGTCCTGCGGCGTTGCTTCTGAGCCTGGTTCACTTGAATGTGAGAAATGTAGAGGGCATCGACATCCAGACCTTTAACCTGTGTTGCAGAAACTCAGGATATTAGTTGAGTTAGAAATGAGGAAGCACATAAAATTAACGAGAGACTTAAAACTGTATACCTCTGCATTGCTCTCTGCATTCTTGAGAAGATCCAGAATGAACCTAGCAGACTTTGCAGGCCAACGTCCCTGCCCATTTGGCTGGCGGTTCTTAGCCTGAGCTGTGCGCCCAACACCACCACAGTACCTACGGAAGGGAATGGCCTGCTTGTGGGCGATCACATCCTCAAGATACCTTTTGGCCTTGGTGAGTGGCAACTTCCTTAAGGCAAACGCTGTCTCACGGCTGTTCTGCGTGAAAAAAAAAATAGCATACATAAACACTGATAGCATCACAATCACAACAAATGGCATATGACAAGAGTATTTTATTTCCTACAAGACATAAAAGTAGCATGGATGGATACAAAAAAGGAATTGAATCATTGCCCATATGGTAAAAAATATAGAAATGTGCCATCATTTACTGAACCAATTGTCATAGAATGTCCAACACATGGACATGACCACCAGTTCACCCAATAACGATGAAAATGGTATTCCTAAAGTTTACGGGGATACTGTTAGCTGAGTGCACAGCATCCTGCTTTTTACTTTAGGATGTTGAAAACAAGGGCACTGCCACATTACACTAAAAAATCAGCAATCAGCTACGGAGTCCGGTTGAAGAAGAATTTGAATTCTAAAGTGGACCAAATCATCCATGGCACACAATAATGCCAGATACCCATAGGCTTGAACAAATGCTAGTTCATACTCCCTCTGTCCAGAAATATAGTGTCCATCTAGTTTTGTCCTAAGTCAAACATTTTTAACTTTGACCAACAATCGACAAAAGTCACAAAACTATAAATGTTGACAACACAAAATTATGTCATTGGATTCATCGTGAAATAGACTATTGTAATATGTAATTCTTTTAGGTCAAAGTTCTAAAATTTTGACTTAGGACAAAATGGACACTATATTTCTGGACAGAGGGAGTAGTAAACACCAAGAAATGCATGCCATACAAAACATTAGGCCCTGTTTGGATATTGCAGTTTTCAGAAACTATGGTATTGAGAAACCATTGTTTTAGAAACTAGAGCTAAGTAATACCATAGTATCTCAAAACTAAAGTCTTTTGTAGTTTTGAGATAAACCATGATATGTTTGGCTACTATTGTATTTTTACAGTATCTTTTTGTTCAAAACAACTAACTGCTGGAATGTTCCTGTAAATATGACGTGCGAACAAATAAAAAGAGGGCACGTCATTCTGTGGAGGCGAGCCGTCTCCTCGGTTTAGAAAAAAGAACCCCGCAGTGGAGTTTTCAAAACTGCAAAAATACTACGGTTTTAGAGATACTACAGTACTAAAAACCACAAAGTTAGTTGCATCCAAACACCTCCTTGATTACTAAAACCATGGTATTTTCTGAAACCATGGTAATACCAAAACTTTAAAAATAATTTGCATCCAAACAGGGCCTTATCGTCTAAACAAATTATCTCAGCAACTGACCAATTGACACCCTTGCATTGTCAACTGGTAAACCCGATAAACATGAACGTTTGTGTCTCAATATTCAGAACAAAACTGCTTGCAGAGGGAACTACAGTTTTCCTATTTAGGTTGCTACTCCATAATAGCTTACCACAAATTTAGACCACCACAAAGTCAGCTCAAAGTAGGAAACGAGTTGACAGGTGCTTTCGAAAATTGGCAAACACAGCACCACAAATTTTGTCATCGGTACAATATTTCGCATGATTCTAAACCATTCCACAATGGGTACACTATGGTTCAAAACTAACAAGCAAGGGAGAACAGGGCAAACCGTGATTAAAGATACTACATCAACAAATAACTCATTAGGCATTTGTATACCTAAGCTACAAAATGGAACCACAAACAAAACAATAGTCGAACTAGGAGCAATCGAATCCACGATGTCTCAATGAATAGCGTTCTTTGCTGGAGGGAGAAATCTCTCACCTTGAAGTGAACACGGAGGTCCCGGCCCATGGCCTTGGCGGCTGCAACGCATAACAAAGAAACACAAAAACGGATCAGAAACCAACAGATCCACACATCACATAGCACAACAAGACGGAATTTCATTTCGCAGGGAGCCTACCCTTGGTGGGATTGACAGGTTCCGTGGAGTACTTCACCTGCATCCAAGAACACGAATCACGCGATACGAGTCATGACACATTCAAACCATGGAAAAGGAGAGAAAGATAGAGGGAGAGCGAGAGGGAGAGAGAAAGATCTGACCATGGCTGCCGCCGGCGACGATTCCTCGATGCGGAGAGGAGCGGCTGCGGCGGTAGGAGCAACGGGTGAAGACGAGGGGCGGCGGCGAGGCGAGAGAACGGATTGTAAATGGGCATGGGAACTATGGAGCAAAACCCTAGTGGGCTTTCGATGGGCCGCACTGCGCGCGTTTAATGCAGGCCACGTCTGAGATTTAGGGGCAGAGAAGGCCTTGATAATCGTGTTCTGATGGGCTCTCAAGCTGTACCCATTCCTTTCCATTCTCTTGATCTTCAACTAAATTTTGGGTCCCCCCCTCAAAAAAAAAAACTAAATTTTGGGTTTCCCTTAAAAAAAACTAAATTTTGGGTTTCTTTTTTTACTGGAACTAAATTTTGGATTTCTAAACAAAATAAATTTGGAAATTTTCTCTAAAACATTATGCAACTTAGGACTCACTAAAAAAATAAATTATATTGTTGCTAAAATTTTTTCACTTACTGCATAATCAAATCTCCAAGTTTTTTTTTTTTGCGACGGAAAATCTCCAAGTTTTCAAAGGAACTCCATGGCCACTCTCAATAAAAAATAGAAGCTTGTACACTTGGCTTTAGTTTTGGACTTTCAGGTTGATAGGACATTTCGCTCTATATATTTTATGCGACATTCTGCAGCTTTCAAAAATACGAAAAACATAACGCATTTGCATGGCGTGAGCGTAGCATCTAGGGCATGGCATGCCAGGCAGCTGCGTTGGTCAAGCAAGCATCGCAACAACACTTACGTTTCTGCTTAGGTTCCTACCTATATGCCTCTTATAAAATATGAATTGTGTAGTTTTGACACAGGGAACATTTTAGGCTGACCTTTTCTTGCTTCATTATTGTGTTATTGGTAGCTTCTGTGCCAATTTTCGTACAGTAAATGCAGTGTGATTGTCGACGTTCCTATCCAGTTCTTCCATGGCTCGTTGATCTGTGGGTTGCCTGATGGTCTAACATATATTATGATGAGCAACGTGGTGTCCAATATATCCATCCTAAAATTTCTGTGAAGCGGCTCAATAGCTTCGCTCCAGTACTGCTCCTTAGCATTGCAATCAGCGTGCGATTGCTTGAAACACGATTATGAATGAGGTTTTTTGGGGCGTTGTTTTGCTATCATCTGCAGCGTTCCAATTGCTATAATGGTGTTAGCTAAATGCTTTGTTTTCAAAGAAAAAGATTGTAATGCGTATGGGGCTCAGCTTCGACGTTTCTGATTCCTTGATGGCTACCAGTTCAACGATTCCGTTCAATCTCAGTGCTAGCAATTCCATCACTTGGATTTTCCTCACGATTCCGGAGCAGCAATACTAGACGTACCCCCGCGCATGCATGGACACAACTAAACACCTGGGTCTATGCAGTCACTAACACACAACACTGAAAGAAACCACATTCCTGGCATCTCCTGAGTATGATTAATCCAAAGGATGCAGACATAGTCTACTAGTACCATGCAAATTCCAGATGATGGCTGCTTAAATGGCATAGTCGTACTATGGCCAGCACAAGATGCAGATATAATCTATTTGAACATTAAATGGCATCCAGCGATACCAAGGAAGAATATCAAAGTCAAATGCAATAAATTTTAGTACCCATTACATGAAGGGCCATGGTTTGCCTAAAATCAGCATAACAGACATGTTTGCTGGATGCCTGCCAAATGTCATCTCGTCCATAAAGTGCTTTGCCGACATTTGAAACAAGGTTGCGTAGATTAACTAATATGGAAAAGGTCCGTGAAGCTTAGTGAGAAGCAGCTTCTATGGCAGTAGTGGCCCAGAAATGCAAAGGATTTTCGCTACGCTGATATCTCCTTCCCTAGTTACAACCCTGAACCGTAAAGAAAGTATAATTATTAGTACAGGTTCAAGTGCTTGCCGAAGAATATGAATTGAGTTTCCGCAAGCAAATGAGAAGAGCAACTGGTAATTAAACCGAACTGACTAGTAACTAGAACATTGGTTGCATGTAGAATTCGTAACTGTAAAGGATGTTTAACATACTGCCATAGAAGCTGCTTAAAATAACTGATTTCACTGCACAAACTTAAACAAAGGAGTGTACCATTTGAGATAAACCAAAATGCATTACATCGGTAAGCTGCTTAAAACAAGTATTTTTAAGTTTTTAACATAAAAATTTAGAAGGAAATTAACCAGGAAAATAGCTTGAACAAACATGATTTATCATCTGAAAGTTTCTTAGGACGACAATATCCTTCTATGTTTCTCTTATCGTCTGATTGCAGCACTGCTGACCTAGCAGCCTGATAATACCAACTTCATCAACAGTTTTATGTTTAACATATCAGAACAATAATTCTTATTGGGACAGATAAAGGGTGTGACCACAAGACCTGTTCGAAGATAACATAATCAGTACTCAAGTCGCAACATCAGAACCAGCTGTCTACATACACATACTTCTATTTGGCGGAGTTCGGACCTACTAATGCATACGTATCCAAAAGGTTTGTGGTGATCATCGCAAATATATATAGTTGGCAACATTGAACCCTGCTTAACATAATCATTTATTAAAAAAAATTACAGAATATGAAGTTTGAATGCTAGTGCTATTATGTTACTACAATCTCAAGTTTGTAACTCAAAGCACATGCTAAAAGGCTCAGTTGCACACTCAAAAAGGCCTAAATCCATGCAACTTTTGATTTCTGATTTCACTAATTGAGAAACAGAGCAAAATAAATATCTGCAGGAGTTCCTTTTCATGCATAACATTACCAGAAGTCAAACAACAAAACAAAAAATAGAAACTAGCAAACACGCAGTTTGTATTTTAGGATAAACTCCTTTTTGTTTAACGAAATCCAAATATAGAAGAAAACGTTTGAGCAACTGGATACACGAAGTTGCTTAATAATAAACTGCATATTAATAAGAAAAACATATAGTGCACTAAGTTTGAGCAAATTATAACTCAGCCAACAACTGGAGGGTTTCCTCGCAAAAAAAAAAAAACAACTGGAGGGTTCATTATGCATCAGCATCGGATGTAAGATCGTCAAGCTTGCTTTAATCAGAACATCATAGTATTCATGGTACAGCTCGAAGCATAATTGCAGAGTTTTAGGTGATAAAAAGCAAGTCATGCCATTGGAAACATAACGTTATGAAAAGATTTCACTAATTGAGATTAGCTTAACTCTATCACACGGGCAAGTTGCTTAACTGAACTGTATCGCACTAGTATATAATAAGATATAGTACTAAAACAGTACAAAAAAAAGTGTGAACTATGCATGCTACTAACATGAAAGCTTATTGTACCAACCAATAACATTACGTTTCTGTTCTTCAGTAATAAAATAAACCAAATTGGCAAATTAGTTTATGCTCTAATGGCAGTAATAATATACTTGTTAATATTTTAGATAAGTGAATGCAACCATACTCCGTTTAAAATCAAAGGTGCATCAATCATGATTCAAGAAAGGTGAGATAGTCAAACATATATGTAGCCTCTTGAGTTTTATGTGAATATTGTGGCCATGCTGCACAGACTTGCTGAATGCAGCACCAAAGAATAAAGTGGAAAAAAAAACTTGCTACAGTTGAAAAGAAACTAATATCTATGAATTTGACACAGAGGAACAAAGCAATCAAAATAACGAAAGCGCTGGCTTTAATTCACACATGACATTCAGTTATGAGTCAAATAGAAGAGTAGAATTTGAAGCCTATCCTCAAATTGTAGTCACCACAAAACACCTTTTACAAAAACAAAAACAAAATCATCTAAAGAACAAAGCTGCAATTTGGAAAGAAACAGTACATGTAGAGCAATTAGTTTGTTACTGAATACAATATTATATGAAGTAGTCTAATGACCACCGGGGCTTACAATTCACTGAACGTAGAATTATCAAGCTTCCAACAAACAGAGGCTAATTTTGATGCTCAAAAGCAGGCTGCTTCAAAGCTACATTTCAAAGATTATTATACCGCTTTGCAGGGGCGAGTCCAAGGGGTGGACAGGGTGGGCCGCGGCCCACCCCCAGATCCAGCCCAACATGCAATTTCGACACTGTAGCAGTCTGAACAGTAGCGTTTTTCTTTTTTTTCCTCGTTTTTCCCTTCTTTCGGCCCACCCTCACGAGCTCGGCCCACCCAGAGGCCCAACGCTAGACTCGCCACTGCCGCTTTGCCATGAACCCGACGGTTCCTAAAACAAAGCAAGGATACTCTTGCTCACCCACTGCAAGTTTACCGCTGATATACCGAAACGAGCATGCATAGCAACCACACAGTGCATTTGATCAAGCACCATTGCAAAAGCAAAAACATTACAAACAGAGAAGAGAGGTCAAGGAAATCACCAGAAAGTCAGTATTTGGGAGCGAGGAACGCAGGAGGCCAGGCCAAGCAATAGGCATAGATGGGGTTGCCGTACTCCTTGCCATTCTCAGTCTCCAGGCGCTCGAGCTTGCGGGTATCCATATGGAACGAGTAGCGACCATAGCCCCGCGTCTTGATGAACACCTTCCCAGTGCGCCCAGCGTCGATGTCGCTGAGCCAGGTGCTGACGATACGGCTCGTCCTGTCCTTGGGCAGGAGGGGAATAGAATTGTACACCCTGTGTAGGCTCACCCGCCTCACCATCATCCACCCATTGTCACTGTCATCGGCATCCCCACGCACCCAGAGCTGGAACTCCTCGTCCTCCGCCGCCCCGATGCACAGGCAGCCGTCCTCCGGCGTCTCCCCGATGCGGAACTTGGCGTGGCTGTCCCCCAGCTCGGCCGGCGCCAGCAGGAATGAGAACTCCAGCGTGCGAGGGTCGAGCTTGAGCGCGCGCCCAGAGTTGCAGATGTGCCAGTAGAGGTCCCCGGCGGCGTGCACGCAGCGGTCCTCGAACCACACGGGGTCGAAGTTGATCTTGACGTTCCGGGAGCGCGGCAGAGCGCGCCAGGTGCAGCCGCCGCCATCGCGGACGGAGGCGACCCAGGCGCGCGGGCGGTCGGCGTCGATGGTGAGGCAGACGGCCTCGAAGGAGAGCCTGCTCGGGTGCGCGCGCGAGAGCACCGCGACGCCGACGACCTTCCTGTCGCGGCGCCACCGGTCGTCGGGCAGCGCGTCGCGCGGCGGGGGCGGGAGCAGCGCGCGGCGGCGGGAGGCCGGGTCGACGACGAGGATCCTGGGGACGAGCGCCTCGGGGCGGCTGAAGAGGAGGAGGAGGACGAGGCCGTGGTGGACGTCGAAGATGCCGAAGCCGCGGGAGGCGGCGTCGGCCGCGAAGGCGAGGGAGAGGCGCGGGGCGGCGGCGTCGACGGGGACGAAGACGGCGGGGTAGTTGGCCCTGGTCGTCTCCCCGAACGGCGGCTTCGGAGGGGTGTCATGGGGGTGGAAGATGTAGCCGAGGTGCGGCGGCGCTCGGGCGACGGCGACGACGGAGGCGACGCGTTGCCAGCCGCGGCAGACGAGCGCGGCGCGGAGGAGCTCGGCGGGCGAGAGGCGCTCGAGGAGGAAGCGGAGGACGTCGTCCGGGAGGGCGGGAGCAGCCGGCGGCGGCGCAGGGAGTGAGGAAGCTAGGGCACGGGCCCTGCGGCCTCCCTTCCCCTTGGGCGCCATGAGCGAGCGACAATGATTGGGGCCGGGCGGCGGAAGAAATGCCTGTTGTCCAATCTGTGACAGCGAAACGACAGCAATATGGTTCGGACAGCTTGGAGGCAGAAATCAGCTGGGCAAAAGGTTTCAAAAACGAATTGCCTGCAAATTTGGGTTTTAAAAGTTGTGTATTGCATTGGCATACCATTGGATTTGCAGAATACATTCAAAACTTCCATCTAGGCTTTTGGTCCTTAAAAAAAAGGCTTCTCTCTTTTATACTCTTGTTCCAAAATAATTGTCATTCTGACTCTATACGAGATTCATTAAACATTCTCTGCACCTAGACAACTGCCTGTCCAGATTCATTAAACATTATAAGCATCTGGACATCAGAAAACACTTACAGAATGACAAATGAATTAAAATAGAGGGAGTACCACATAGGATCAAACTCGATAGCCCCTCCATTTCTTTAACCTCTAGCCATTCTTCTAGCTGCTTCTTATGATGCTCAAGATGTCGATTGCTCCGGCCAGACCGTACCCGGCCAAGGTATCCTCCCCGCTACCACAGCCTCTCGTTGCCGCCATCTTCATCTTCGCCCTTGTCCACCCTGCCTATCTAATACTCCTATGTGTCTTTCTTATGAAGAGTACCATTCGCCGCCACCTTTGCCATATCATCCTCGAAGTCCGACAACTAATGGTCTGGCCTTCAATTCCTATGTGTCTTTCTTCTTCTAAGACCGGTATTTTCCATTGAAACCTCCCCTCCTAAAATCGAAGGCCCAATTTCAAGCCCTAATTCGTGTCAGCCCTAACGGGATTTAGGATCCTAGCTAGAGTCGGAGAAGGACCTCCAAGGAAAACTGCCATATCACATAAATTTGGGTGACGGGCCTCTAAAATGCCTGAGTGTAATATAACTTTTCCATTTTAAATCATCTTGCTTCCGTGTAAAAGAAAATTGTATTCAAGGAGCACGCAACCAATAATTCAAAAATCACATTATTATTTGGCGATGTGATGGCACACGATTACATAAGAGAATGTAAGACAGTAAGAGTGTGGAAAAGTAATTGGGTATCCACGTGGCGTGCTACCCTCACGAAAATATTATGTGCCACGTATCGGAGCCGCTCTAACTGTGCCCCACCGTCATTCTTGAGAGCTCTAAGAGCGTCTTCAATGGTAGAGTTAGCTAAAAGATAGCAGCCATCTCTTAGAGAGAATAAATGAGGGATGGGTCTCATGTTTTATTCTCTCATTTTGCTTAGAAACTAGCACTTGAAGAAGAGTTAGCAGCCTTCTCTTTTCTTTTTCTCTAATAAACAATTTTAAAAAGCAGCTAACAGTTAGTTATTGGGGACGCTCTAACATTGGCACGGAACACCAACAGTAGCTGTGCTCAAGCAGTTTTTCGGCATGGCCCAATAGAGGGTCACGTTATTAGTCTGTGTATTCTTCTAGAGATACTACATAAGCGACACACGAAAGAGACCAATGCATACCACCGCACACAGTCTTATACAAAAGTGTGTTTTTTTTTGTGAGATTAATTTCTGGCAAAATACCAAAATTATTGAAATTTTGATGATTTTTGGATATTTTTCGTCTTATTTTCTGTAGGCCATTTGTCTGTGGAAGAAAAATTCCGGTAGGCTGTTAGAATCTTACTGATTCTATTTACAGATGGAGAATTAGCCGAATTCGTGAAATTTAGGGAAAAAATCGGTTGGGAAGAAAATCCCTAGTCTAAAACTGGATGCATGCTAAGAGCTAGACATGTAGTAGTACCTTATAATGTTTACAACCATAATGTAAACTCAGACATGTTAGACAGCAGATTGCTTAGCCAAGAGCTAGAGTTGATGCTCCAAATAGGTCCCCATGCGAGTCAAGACGCCATATAGCAAGCAATATGTTGTATTATGCACCACGAGTTCAGTTCAGACGCACGTTTTCAAGGTACACTACTGGAGCAAACTAGTAGTTTCTCTGAACAAGACCGAAATGCAACAACAATAAATAGCAGAATCGGATGTTAAACAATGGCCCAACAAGATGATCCGAACAATACTGGGCCAAATTGTCGTTTACATGAAAAGGTTCCCCATGCCAGCCAGGGGCACACTGGAAATTGCGCAAAGCCTTCTTCCAGTATCGCAGAAAGAAAGCCTGAACCCTTTCCGGCCATGAATGCCATGGTTGCGAGCCGTAGCTGCTAGTAGTTGCACGCCGCATGAAGACAAGAAGTTAACCTTCCCTGCTTTTCCTCGATCGACAGACGGGAACTGGACGCACGGTCTGAGCCCTGAGAAGGAAATGGCTCCAGCCGCGCAAGCGAACACGAGCTCCATCCTCTAGGCTCCAGTGCACATGAGACGCGCGCGGGTCATGGTGCGCATCGTTTTCTTTTCTTGTGGTACAGTGCAGTATACTCTTTTTCAGCGGCCAGTCCGTGCGTGCTTTGCAGGTTTGTAGACAACAAACCCAACCACACCCTGCCTGCTGCTTCTCAGACCTCAGCCACAGCTGCTGCACGTAGTACGAAGCTTACACCAAAATGGAAACTGCGTTCTTGGGTGCGCCACGAGAAAAGGATAGCAACACAAGACGTACCCCAAGTACGTCTAAGATTCAGACAACCAACCCATCGCCCAAAATTTGGCCAAGAAGATTAGCATTCCACACCACGGTCGGACCATGATGCCGTTGCACCTTGGTGCATTTGCCAGCAACTGCTGTTCTTTGATGGGAAGGTGATTACAGTTCAAATCCAGGAAGCATACTCAGCTATGAATGACAATTCAAGCCCAAAGAGATAGAGTTGCACCACACAAATTCAAGATGAAGAACTATCAAATTCAAAGACGAAGCCTAAGCAATTAATTGTTCTATCGTCAAACGACACTAAGAAATGATAGAATAAGACATCAAAGTCAAAACTGAAAATATTACTCAGTACGAGCCGCCAAAACATGGTTTCGCAAAAAGATAAACATGGTTTCGCAAAAAGATAAACATGGTTTTCCTGGAATCTGTGACATAGTATGATTTGGTGTCTTTGGAATGTCATCTGTTCCAGAAATGTGTATGTAAAGTTTGGCAAAAACGTTGCTTGGATCAACTTATAAGGATCAAGGTGCTTAGAGCTTAGTGAAGGAGGCACAGCATTAATGGCCCTGGCATGCACACTTGGATGTGAACTTTGATTTGTGACACCTTATATCTTCTCTCGCTGATTACCACCCTGAATCACAAACAAGGAAGAATCATAAGCACAATTCTGAGAGCATGTGAACCAAGTAATTTAGAGCTCTGTATGGCAAAAAAGAAGTAGATACTAAAACAAAACTGATTTGAACCCCTTTACGTGATGCCTTAATGTCAAAAGCGGCAAAGAATATTTGCAACACAAATCGAACTAAAATTGTTACTGCTCAGATTGGGATGAGCTAAATTGTCTCACATGGTCAAGTTGCTTAACAAAATAACTGCTCACACAGTAATGGTATGAGTGCTTAACCAGCACAAAAGGAAGTGTTAACTGCACGAATTTGTCACATGAAAGCTTATGACATCAGTGATATAATTTTCCTATACTTTAAGTTTATTACTATCAAAATAGCCAAATGATAATCTAATCCTAGTACAAGCATTTTTGCGCTAGTTGGTAATGAATCAAACTGTGCATGACTTACAGAACGGTGCTCCATTGCTCCAACCATGAAAAAAAAAATGTGATGAACATCAGTTTACATTAGTTTGCACTTTGCAGCTAAATTATCGAACACTAGGGTGGAAATATTTCCTACAGTCTAATTATTGAGGATCATATTGACAAGTCCAAGGTAATATCAATCTAGCTCAGGCCTATTTTATATTTTACATATCTGCACATAATTCTCTTGAAATTAAAAGTCAAACATAATTGCTGAGTATATACAATTACAACCAATTGACAAGTTTCAGCCATATGAACTGAATATGTCCAAATAGAAAGGTTACACAACCGTCGAAAGTATGGCATAAATACAATTGGCGGGTCCCAAAGTTTAGCGTGTCAAACCACACTTATAATCAAGTCTAAAATCAGTGGATCCCAAAATTTCTGAAGAAATGTGTAACAGAGCAAAAAAAGTAACTACACCGTTGATATGACCCAAAACAAGTGCCTATGTCCATTCAGTAGTCAAACTGCATTGTACAATACCAAAACATAGCCTTGTAAGATAAGAGAAGTGGTCCTCAAAATTACTGTCGACAGTTATGAGACCTCTCTACTAGCCATTTCTGCCTTCAGGCTCAAAATGGGCATGCTGCACTAAGTTGCTGAGCGGAGGTCCAAAAGAAGGCAGGCAGAAAGAATTAGGCACAAAAGTGGGCCTGCTCACAGTTACTTTTTATTGGGTCCTATGAATATCTACGGTGGATATATTTCCTTCTATTCTGGCCATGAAGGACAAAACTGAGAAGACTTAAAACCATCCATTTTTTTAAATTTTATGCCTTTCATATATCAGCATGTGATTCTTGTACGAAATGAGAGACCCTAACATAAGTGGTGTCCAGAAATAGCATTGTCAGTTTCAAGTTGCAATCAACAAAACCTCCAGGGAATACACAAGTACTACCATTTGACAAATATCAGACATTCCAAGTACATACTTAACACACAGGAGTTATTCGAAATATGGTAGCAGATATACAAAGTTGGCAAGATTGAACAATGCTTTGAATTATCATTTATCTTGAAAAGGGTACAACTATTTGGAAGATTTTCAGCAATATAAACTTGATACTTCCAAACAGAAAGTTTGCATAGTGATTGAAACGAGGTCAAAATAACTATGCATGACAAGTTTACATAACAATTTATTCTAGCAGCTCTACAGGATATGAAGTCTGGTTGCTTGTTGACAAGTTTAATAACTCAAAGCAGAAACAAAATTTTCAGTTGCAAAACTAACAACAAAGCCTTATAATTCTGTGTCCTGGCTCAGAATGGACATGCTGCACTAAGTTGCTGAACAGAGGTCCAAAAGAAGAAAAACAGGAAGAATTAGGCACCAAAGTGGGACTTCTCACAGTTATTTGTGGTTGGGTCTTATCAATTTTTATGGTGGAAACCAAACTGACCCTAAAACCATCCATTTTTAGAAATTTCACGCCTTCCATACTAGCATAGTAGCATATGATTCTTGTAGGAAACGACAGGCCCTAATAACATAAAGAGCTTTCCAGAAATAGCTTATCAGTTTCAAGTTGTAACCGGAAAAAACTCCTGGGAATATGCGAGTGCTACTATTTGACAAATTTATCAGATATTCATGCACATTTACGGACCGCACAGGAGTTTTTGAACTATGGTAGCGGATCTACAAAGTTGGCAAGACTGAACGATGCTTTACATAATCATGTATCCTAAAAAGGCTACAAAGTTTGAGCTGTGTTATTTATGTAGCTACTCTCAAGTTTGTAGCATCTTGAGGAACAAGCTAACAGAAAAACATAAATGTTGTCAGGTGATACAATCATTAGTATTTGTTGCAACCGCACAATTATGCATAACTATGTGGAATATTTTCAGCTATAAACTTGATACACAACATTTGAAATTATGGCAACTACGACCATGCTAAGCATAAATGTGTTCAAGCAGTTTTACAGGATACGAATTCTTTTCCTTGTTGACAATTTTAGTATCTCAAAGCAGAAATACTTTTTTTTTAATTGCACACCAACAAGCCTTCTAATTTCGACGTTTTAATAATGCCTAGCCTACTACTACGCAAGGCTGAAACTGATGGGCATGCATAAAACAACGTACACAGGCATTAGTAGATCAGATTAAGGATTTGATACAACAAAATTGCATAAACAGAACAGAGCTGGGAAGAATTGCACTCACCGGAAAGTGGGTCTTCTGTAGCGAGGAACGCCGGCGGCCAGGCCAAGGTGTAGGCCCAGATGGGCTCCCCGCGCACCAACCTGTCGTGCGTCTCCAAGTTCTCGAGCTGGCCGGTCTCCAGATGGAAGGAATAGCGCCCGAATCCCCACGTCATGATGAACACCTTGCCAGTGCGGGCGTAGTTCATGTCGGTGACCCAGGTGAGGGCCATCCTCTGCTTGCCCTTGGGTAGGCGCGGCACGGTGTCGAGCGCGTCGCGCATGCACACCTCCCTGTCCAGCACCCAGCCGTTGTCGCTGCACTCGTCGTCCTTCTTCGCACGAACCCAGATCTGCACCTCCTCGTGGTCCGCAGCCGCCACGATGCAGAGCTGGCCGTCGTCCGGCTTCTCCCCGACGCGGTAATGGTCCCCGACGTCGTCCGGCGCCAGCAGGAAGGAGAACCTGAGCGTGCTCCGGTCGAGCGCGAGCAGGCGGTCGGAGCCGTCGATGTGCCAGTAGATGGTCCCGGCGGCGCGCACGCAGCTGGCGTCGAAATCGTCCGGGTCGAAGTCCACCTTGACGTCCTTGGCCCGGGGCAGCACGCGCCAGGCGCAGGCGCCGTCGCGGACGTTGGCGACCCAGGCGCGCGGGCGGTCGCCGTCGACGGTGACGCAGACGGCCTCGAAGGTGAGCCTGCTGCTGTGCGCGCGAGAGAGCACGGCGACGCCGACGACGCGGCGGTCGTCGCGCCAGGCGTCGCCGCGCAGCGCGTTGCGCGGGGGGCGGCGGGAGCAGCTCGCGGCGGCGGGACGCGCGGGTCGACGACGAGGAGGCGCGGGAGGCTCGTCACGGGCCCGCGGCGCTGGACGGGGAGGAGGAGGACGAGGCCGAGGTGGACGTCGCGGACGGACAGGCCGGCGGCGGCGGCGGGGGCGAGCCCGAGGGAGAGGCGCGGGGCGTAGAGGTCGAGGGGCGCGAAGACGGCGGGGCGGTTGACGACGTCGATCCTCGGCGGGAAGGGCGGCGGGAGGTTGACGGCCGGGTGGAAGAAGTAGCCGAGGAGCGGCGGCGCGCGGGGGAGGGCGCGCGCGGGCCGCGACGCGGCGCCAGCGGCGGCAGGCGAGCGCGGCGCGGAGGAGGTCGGCGGGGTCGAGGCGGAGGAAGATGGGGTGGAGGTGGTCGTCCTCGAGCACGGCGACCGGCGCCGCCGCCTCCGCGGCGGAGGGGGAGGAACGCGCGGCGCGGGGCTTGCCGCCGGCCTTGCGGACTCTGCTCTTTTTGCCGCGCGCCATGGCCTGGGAGGAGCAGTTGTTGAGGGAGGAGGCAGGCAGGATGGGGTTTTAGAGAGGGAGAGAGAAAAAGCAGCTGCCCCGCCTTGGTCGCCGGCTGCCTCTGCCACGGCTTTTCGTACGTTCCGTTGGCTTTTGGAACACGAGAGGGCAGGGCAGGGGGGAGAGAGGCTACTGGAAGGTGGAAAGCAAACCAATCACTTCTTGTATCGTTTCAAATTTAGAAAAAAATGCCGATTTTCATTGCTTTTGGGTTTTGCAAAAGTTATTTACTCGTCACAGATCCTTTTGTATTTGATCTATGTGAAGGAGATTAATGCGTAATCAGAGTAATGTTCTGTATCCATCTCTCACTGGAACAAGAATGTGTCGAGTGATCATCACCTCGCAGCCCACTCCTAGTCCAACTAGCCTCGTCGAAGGGTGAGGACCAAACTTCCCTCATTGCTCGAAGCTTACCACCCTCATGCCACGCTATTAACAAGCGGATCATGTTGATGCAGAGGTCAGGAAGAGAGAGAAAAGATTCAAAGGAGTCCAAGAGGCTTGAGGTCGTGCCTATTTTCCTCCAAAACTCCTGCCGAGGAAACCATTCCACACGAAATTCCAAGGATTATGTACGAACACTTCCTGTTTTGAAGGCTTTCCATAGGAAAATTTCCAATAAGATTTGAATCCTCCAAAAATTCTTACACTTTTTCGTCCACCCAAAGGAGGCCTTGGAGCGAGATGTGGGATTGTAGATGCACAACAGCAGGGTGACACTAGTAATGAATTTACTCGTGTGAATGTGTGATGCCACAAAAGATCTGTTGACATTGGCACAAGCTTGTTCGTCTTGCCTGCTGCAATTCAGCAGCTACAGTGTTCACAGGTATTTCTTCAGCATCAGATGGAGAATTTTCAGGAGTGTCTCGCGGACTGCGATCTTACAGATCTGGGTTTGTGGGTCTGCCGTACACATACGACAATGGCAGAGATGCTGCAGCCAATGTCAAAGTTCGGTTGGACCGTGCGGTGGCTGACACGGGGTGGCGTGATCGATTTGGTGATGCCACGCTCCATCACTTGGTGTCGTCCAGATCCGATCATTGTCCATTGCTTCTGGAGGTCAAGAAGGAGATTTGGGAGCGTAATAGCCCGCGGATCTTTCGCTATGAAATAATGTGGGAAAGACTTGAGTCACTTGCTGTGGAAATCAAGGAGGCATGGTGTTCAGCAGCTAATCGTGAGTGTCTCGGTGGCGTCATGGCTGCTCTAAGCCGTGTTCAGCGTGCGCTGCGCTCATGGAGCAGCAACCAGTTTAGTTCAGTAACTAAGGAACTCGATGTGCTTCGAGCCAGACTGGAGGAAGTTAAAGCTGATGTAAACCACACCAGGTCAGACTTGCGTGCCATCACGGATCGAATGGATGAACTCCTGTACCGTGAAGAGATGATGTGGCTGCAGCGTCGAGGATCACTTGGCTTCGTGAGGGTGATAGAAATACGAGTTATTTCCACAGGCAAGCAGTGTGGCGGGCACGCAAGAACAAAATCCGGAAGCTGAAGCTACCTAATGGTGATTGGTGTGATAAGCCACAGGCTATGAAGCAAATGGTGGTTAATTATTTTCGTGAGCTATATACGTCTGACCCTGCAGTAGCACCGAGTGAACTGCTAGACTTTATTGTTCCTAAAATTTCACAAGGTGCTAATGATGATCTTTGTAAACCATTTTCTGAGCAGGAGATAGCCGACGCGTTATTCCAGATGGGGCCGTTAAAGGCGCCGGGACCGGATGGTTTTCCGGCGCGCTTTTTTCAGAGACACTGGGCTGTGGTGAAGGAGGATGTGGTGGCGGCAGTTCAGAAATTTTCTACAGATGGTAGTCTCCCCGTTGGCATTAATGATACTGCTATTGTCTTGATACCCAAAGGTCCTAATCCGGAGGAGCTCAAGGATTTCCGGCCAATAAGCCTATGCAATGTTATTTATAAGGTGATCTCCAAGTGTTTGGTTAATCGCTTACGGCCTATTCTTGATGATGTGATAGCTCTAGAGCAGAGTGCTTTCGTCCCAGGAAGGAGAATTACAGATAATGCTCTGATAGCATTTGAGTGTATACACGCTATTCAGAAGGGTTTTGGTGATCGTGGTGATTTTGGGGCTTACAAATTGGACTTATCGAAGGCGTATGATCGAGTTGATTGGGGTTTTCTTAATGATTTGTTGGTGAAGCTGCGCTTTCAACCTCAGTGGATGCAGTGGGTGATGACTTGTGTTACCTCTGTTCGCTACACTGTTCGCTTCAATGGGTCACCGTTGTGTCCCTTTACCCCGTCACGAGGTCTTCGTCAAAGTGATCCTTTGTCGCCCTATCTTTCCTTTTAGTCGCTGATGGCCTCTCTGTCTTAATGAAGCACTACGAGAGCATTGGTCAATTGGATGGCCTCCGGTTTGTAGGCGGGCACCTAGTGTGTCGCACCTGC
Source organism: Eragrostis nindensis (assembly GCA_012490785.1). Classification (NCBI taxonomy): domain Eukaryota; kingdom Viridiplantae; phylum Streptophyta; class Magnoliopsida; order Poales; family Poaceae; genus Eragrostis; species Eragrostis nindensis. Next base: position 91,695 of record JAAXCT010001805.1, read on the forward strand.
TCTTCGCAGACGACAGCCTCTTATTTTTCAGGGCCAACGCTGCACAAGCTGAGTGTACTAAGTAGATCTTGGGTACATTTGAGCGGAGTACGGGACAATTATTGAGCCCGGCAAAGTGCTCGCTGTTACTGAATGAAGATGCGGCAGAGGCTGAGAATGTTAGGAATATTCTGGGAGTGCAGCGCATTGATTTTGAAGCTAAGTATCTTGGCCTCCCAACGCCACATGGGAGAGTTAAGTGTGAAAATATGCAACCCATCGAGGAGCGTTTCCTGAAGCGTATTACAGGGTGGAAAGAGAAGGACCTCTCGTTGGCAGCTAAAGAAACTTTGATTAAATCTGTAGCTCAAGCACTGCCCACGTATATTATGAGTGTTTTTAAGCTGCCACTCACATTATGTGATGATCTTATGAAACATGTTCGCGCCTTTTGGTGGGGTTCAGAGAGGGGCAGGAGGAAAGTTCAGTGGATTTCTTGGGACAAGATGATTATGCCAAAGAGCTATGGGGCATCGGGTTCAAAGACATGAGGCTTTTTAATCAAGCATTGCTCGCACACCAAGCTTGGAGACTGATTGCTTTCCCAGATAGTTTATGTGCACGGGTTCTGAAGGCTAAATATTTTCCGCAGGGTAACTTACTTAATACGCCTCCTGCTGGTGAAGCTTCGCCGACATGACGAGGAATTGAACATGGGCTCGAGCTGCTGAAGAAGGGAGCCATATACCGAGTTGACGACGGTAACTCGATCAGAATCTGGAGAGATAAGTGGCTGCCTGAAATATAATCCTTGAGATGAAACCAGTCGGGCCAATGCGGACTTGCAGGCTGCGCAAAGTGAGTCACTTGATTGACTAGACATCTAGATGCTGGGATGAAGCTGTGTTGAGGAGGTACTTTTATCCATGGGATGTGGCAGAGATCCTGAAGATTAAGTTGGCGAATAATAGCTCGCATGACACGATTGCCTGGAGCCGAGAGAAGTCGGGGATTTTTTCTGTTAGAAGTGCCTACAGGCTAGCCATGATTATTAATCACGAATTGGGACTAGTTGGCAGTAGCACGGCTGTCAATGGTGAGCGTCTGTTTGGAAGAAATTTTGGAAGTTGCAGGTGCCTCCTAAAGTTAAAGTATTTGCGTGGAGGGCAGTGCTTAATGGTCTGCCTACTCGTGCTAACAGACACTATCGCCACCTTGACACATAAAGCACTTGTGAGATATGTGGTGCGCCGGTCGAGGATGTTTTCGTGCGATTCTGGTGTGCCCTCATGCAGTTTCACTTAGGCATGCAATGGAGGATTTTTGGGACTTGCCGCTGCAGGATGACCTGAAGGACTTGGGCCCGGAGTGGCTGCTGTTGCTTGTTGATAAATACCCTGCTGAGGTCATGTGTAATTTCTTGATGCTGATATGGAGGGCATGGAGCGTTCGGAATGATGTGGTGATGGCCGGGAAGGAAATCTCAATCGAGGGGTCAGTGATTTTTGTTAGGCACTACATGGAGAGTCTGTTGATCGCCCGGCAACAGCCCATTGTCACAGACTCCAAGGGGAAGCGGGGGGTGCAGCCGGACTGCAGCGCTCTGGGAACCCGGGCGGAGGAGGCTAAACGCTGGATTCCGCCGAGGACGGGCTGGCTGAAGATTAATGTGGATGGTGCCTTCAACCCTGCTCTGGGAATGGCCGGGCTCGGAGTCATCATAGGATGAGGGAGGCTTTCCGTTGCTAATAGCTTGGCGGGCCTTGTTTAACTGCAGGGATGCGGAGGAGGCCGAGGCCTTGGCATGTCTCGATGGGGTACGGCTGGCGGCCCGCTGGTTGGATCAGAGTATGGTGCTAGAGTCGGATAGTGCAAACTTGGTGTCAAAGGTCAATGATGCGAAGCTGGACAGGTCGGTGGTGGCTCCGCTCGTCGAGGACATCAAGCTTGAGGGACGTGTCCTGCACGAGCTGGAGGTTTGTAAGATCGGAAGGGAGCAAAATAAAGTGGCGCATGCTTTAGCGCAGCGTGCGTGTCGTTTTAGAGAGTCTCGTGTGTCGTTTTCAGGGCTTAATGAGCTCTGAACTTGTTAGTGGCTCAGTTTGTAACTCCCTTGGTTAATTAATAAAGCTCCCTTCCCTCGCAAAAAAAAAGGTATTTCTTCAGCATCCACTACAATGTTCGCAGTTATTTCTTCAGCATCCGCTACAGTGTTGTGGTGCAGCCAAACAGGGCGACGTCAGTGTTGGGTGCAGCCAAACAGGGCGACTGTCAGGTGCCATATACATCACACATATGCTCCCGTTGCTTGAACAGCACTGGCAATAATTATGTGTCTTGTCCTATCGTATGGCTTGAACATCTTCACATCGTAAGCATCACAATTCAATTCCAGGGAGCTTATGCACCAGATGCACAACAGTTCAGGAGCACTACTCGTGCCGCTACATGCCTCTCAGTTTAAAAGTGATGTTTCTTCCATGTTCTAGCCATAGTGTTTGTGAATTCTGACTTTATATCGTGCACGGCTGTTTGCAATCGCAAGATAAACTAGATGCACTACACACTTAATGCAGGGCTAAAAGAGTTATAGCAGGTAAATTCAAGACGGTGACAGTATTTGAGATGTGCAAAAACAGGCATAAGCTATTTGGACATCACACGACACAACATTAATAACGCAGGATAGAATATTGTCAAATTCGAAGTGGATAAGTATTGCTCATGAGGAGCAATGGTTCCAACAAAATCGGCATAGCATGCCCTAATGTCTTCAGAAGTTATCTTTTCCAAACTACGCATAGCTAACATACGCGACAACATTGCTTAATCTGACTCATACAGAACAAAGTCCTTCAAGCTAGTAAAAGAAGCACATCACTAGTCCTCCGAAATACGCAGAGACGTGAGCTGATTTGCGATGCTGATTTCCTCTCTCACTGGTGACCACCCTGAATCATAAGGAAAAGAAATTATTAGAACAGGTCAAAACGTCTGAATAAAAAAAAAATCCATTTCTGTGAGCAAACAAAGAGAGCAAAAAAGACGTGTAACCAGAACAAGTTATGACATATCACAATGTATATGACATTTATATAATTTACAGTACCGAAAGGGTATTCACAGTATAGTTAAAAGTCAATATATTAACACTATTCAATGGTTTTACTTTTACAGAAGGAAGATAAAGTACTTAAACAGTAAGAAGGCTTTTAGTTGTACATAATTTATTGTATGAGAATTTATTATCCTCTAATCAAAAAGATAAAAGAGAGCAAATCTGTCAAACTAAAATTGAGGCAACAATCAGTTTAAGAGTCAGAAAATGTCAACTAGATTATCAATTAAGTTCTGGCTTAAATGGATCCCTAGGATAAGGAGGAAAAATAGCAAGCTTCCAAATGCAATGGCTCACAGTTGTTTGCGATAAATCTATCGATGGCTAGAGTGGCAATAAGAAATATTTCCATCATTATAATTATTTTGGACCAACATTAACAAGTCCAAACAAATTATAAATATGTCCTCCCTATACTGTCTACTCCCTCCATTTTCAGATTGTTGTAACTAGAGTTGTTGTCCCAACGACAATAATTTAAGAATGGATGGAGTACAAATAGTAGTCATAGGAGGAAACAAAGAGTCAAAGATGCAGAAAGAAGTTTTGTTCAACAATAGCATTGTTAGTAAGGTCACTATTCAAGTTACCAATTAACACATGCTGAGTCTATGAGTACTTTTTGGCATGCATTGTCAAAAGTTTATACAGGTCCTAAGGTTTGAACCATGGTTAACACAATTATCTGTTGAAGTTCTGCAAATAATTCAGTTTACTGCTGGTATCACTGGTTGATACTTTCAAGTTTAGTATCTGGAAGGGCATGCCAATAGGTTGGCAGACAAAGCTGCAAACTTAAAACAAATACCGTAAATCCATGGACCTAAATATTTCTGAACTAACAAATTGAACAACAGGGCTGGTAAAGTAATTACGCAAGCTTTGATTCAAAATGGACGCCCTCTTCTAACTTCCCGAATGGATCCCAAGAATGAAGTGGAAACAAGGTACTCCGTATAAAACCAGACAGCTCACGGTTTATGAATTGCATAGTATTTTTTACAAACATGACAACCTACTGAAGTAAAGACACAAACCAGGAATTTGGAACCACTCATAACCATTTATAGCAGAAGTTCTGCAGAATCTGAATACTAAATTGTAGGGCCATAATTACGTTAATGCTTTCGGGTCTAGTATCTAGAGAACGAGGTAAGAGGCTTATAGTTAAAATTGCAATTCAAAATTTCTGAACTTAATTAAACAGACAACCAAGAAGCGAGCAGTAGTTCATCGAATTAACACATGACATTTATGCATAACTGAAAGAGCATTAAACAGCACCATAAAATTTGAAGCCTAGCCTAAACCTTTTTATCACAACTCCATATCTCTTAACGAAATTCAAATCCAAGGAAAGGAACAAAACTGCAGGTCAACATGAAACTCAAAAATTTCTGAATTTAAGTAACCGGGCAACTGAATAGAAGAACCTCATTGAAATAACACATACATTTATGCAAAATTCGAAGGCCACCAATCTGGACTGTAAAATTTGAAGTCTAGCCTTTATAACCTTTTAATGGAAACCACAATTCGGTTAACCAAATCCAAATGCAAGTAACAAAATTGCAAGCCTGGTGGAAAGTTTAAAAAAGGAAGCCTGCGGCCTAAGGAGAGAAAACGATTCACAAAAAGTAGGGTCATCAAGCTTTCCACAACTAATTTTGATGTCAAAAACTGCTGATCAATACTCTGATGCTCCATTTTCTTCACATAAATGAAAAACAAAAGGGTAGCCTTGCTAGTTCCACTGCTACTAGATACTAGAAGAACGTTTCATGCACCAGGAAGTCAGATCGCACAATTGAAACGATCAATATTTCATCAAGCAGCAATATAACTATTACAATCAGTAAAACATAAGGATGTGTTTTCATTCCACTGCTACTAGATTCTAGAACAACTAACTGCTCATGCATCAGGCCATTTAGATCGCACAATGAAAACGATCCATTAAGCATTTCATCAAGCAGCATCGGATAAAAAGTAGCAGCAGGAAGGGGGAAAGGGAGTTGATGCAAATTACCAGAAATTCCGCATTCTGGAGCGAGGAACGCAGGCGGCCAGGCCAAGGTGTAGGCCCAGATGGGGTGCCCGTACTCCTTTCCATCTTTCATCTCCAAGCGCTCCAGCTTGCCAGTTTCCATATGGAATGAGTAGCGCCCATATCCCCAAGTCCCAACGAAAACCTTCCCTGTGCGGGCGTAATCCATGTCGGTGAACCATGTGCTAATGTGCCGCTTCATCCCGACACTGGGTAGCCCTGGCACGGTGTCGAGCACCTTGCGTACACACATACGCGTCTCCAGCAACCACCCCCTGTCTCTCTGCTTGGCCTCCCCACGCACCCAAATCTGCAGTTCCTCGTTCACCATCACTACAATGCACAGCCGGCCGTCCTCCGGCGTCTCCCCGATGCGATACGATGTGATGCGTTCAGTCATTATGGCGTCCGGCACAGGGATGAAGGAGAAGTCGAGCGTGAGAGAGTCGAGCTTGAGCACGCGGTTGGAGTTGCAGATGTGCCAGTAGATGTTCCCGGCGGCGTGCACGCAGCGTTTCTCGAACCACCACGGGTCGAATTCCACCTGGACGTCCTCGGACCGCGGCATCGCGCGCCAGGTGCAGTCGCCGTCGCGGACGGAGGCGACCCAGGAGCGCGGGCGGTCGCCGTCGACGGTGAAGAGGACGGCGTCGAAGGAGAGCCTGCTCGGGTGCGCGCGCGAGAGCACGGCGACGCCGAACACTTGCCTGTCGCAGCGCCAGCGGTCGTCGGGCAGTGCGCCGCGCGGTGGGGACGGGAGCAACGCGCGGCGGCGGGACGCCGGGTCGATGACGAGGACGCGAGGGAGGATCGCCTCGGGGAGATTTCGCGGGAGGAGGATGACGAGGCCGAGGTGGACATCGTTGAGTAGGAAGCTATTCATCTGCCGGCGGAGAGCGCGAGGGACAGGCGCGGGGAGGAGGCTTCGAGGGGGGCGAACACGGCGGGGTAGAAGGTCTTGTCAATCGACGGCAAGGGGGGCTTCCTGGGGACGCCGGCGGGGTGGAAGAAGTAGCCGAGGACGGGCGGTGCGCGGGGGATGGCGCGGACGGCGGCGCGGCGCCAGCGGTGGCAGGCGAGGGCAGCGCGGAGGAGTTCGGCGGGGGTGAGGCGGCGGAAGATAAAGATAAGGACGCCCTCCGTGAGCACTTCTACCGGCGCCACGTCCGCCGACGACGAATCCTTCAGCGGCGGCGCAGGGAGAGCGGAGGAGGCTAGGGTTTTGGCCTTGCGGATTCTGCTCTTGCCGCGTGCCATGGTACCCTGGTTCTCTCAGGCCGCGCGGAGTGGGCAGCAGAGTTTTAGAGAGAGGGAGAAAGGGGGAGAGCGAGTGACAGCTGGAGGCCACACGTGCCTTTCGCTTTTGGAAAGGCTTCGATCGTTTTCGAATTTCGAAAGAAGTGTTTATGTTTCGCGCAAATTAATGCCGATTTCAACAGGATTGCCCTTCTTTTTTTCTTTTTTTTTTGCGACGAAACAGGATTGCCCTTCTCACCTTTGGAGAATTGGAATTTATGCCGTCGATTTCAATAGGCCCTTTTGAATTTATTACATTTCGTAATTGTTCCTTCATTGTGATCATTTTATTATACATGGGTCTGTCATTTTTCACCCAAAAATGTCCAACCATCAGATTAACATCCAACAGCTGCCTGGTTTCATCTACCTCTCACCCATCCTGCGTTCCCAACCCTGTGTCTAACCTTGGGAGGCTAGAGTCTCATCGAAGCTCCACGCTGACGCGTGGCGAAATCCTAGCCCGCCGAGGCTCACCCCTTCCTTCCCCGTCCCCCACGCCACCTCTCCTGCCGCCATCATCTTTCACGACCCCGACCTGGACTGACCATCGTCCTCGCCACCACCCCAGCCGATGATGTCGACGCTGCCCTGCCGTCTGCCCACAACCTGCCACCACCGCCTGGCCGGTCTTCCTTCTCCGACCCCTCTTTTATGTTTGGCGGACTCCAGTGAGCCCCCAACCTAGGTTCCCTCGCTCTGAAGATATCAATACTTTTTCCACTTTAAATAAGTAGGATGCATATGTTCTCTACTTTTTTTAGTAGTGGGGCCAATATGCGTTTGACCTAAGTAGGATCATATATAGCTCATGGTTTATATCTCCTTTTTATATTCTTAAAAATCTTCATCTTTTGATACGGATTCCATTTAGAAACTCAAAGGTCCAAGTCACATTCAGGATGAATCTGCGGATTCCTGGAGAGTGTTAAATTTATGCAGCCATGCAGATTTGTTCCAGAAGTATCTATATCCCAGTATGGGTCTGCAGAATTTCTTCACCGAAAACTTTGAATACATTTCGGTAAAGGTGTGAAAAATAACAGTAATCTCTAAACCTCATGTATCTACCACAGGCCCGTCACGCTGATCTGATAAGTTTCACAAAGATTTCAGCCACCGCCATTATACATTTATGTTTTTGAATGGCAAGATTTGTTTTACTAGCATACAGGCAGGGTTGCTATGAAACAGCTACCCAAAGAATTTGCAGTAACCCACGTGGATCATATACGATGTTCACGTGAAAAATCTGGATAGGATGCTATTCAAAGCGTCCTGGAATTGTGGTAATATAGTGAATCTGCCACTGCAACGCTGAGTCAATTGTGGTAATATAGTGAATCTGCCACTGCAGTGCTGAGTCCAAGATTATTATTGCAATAACCCAACGAGATCATGCACGCTGTTCGTGTAATGATCTGGATGGATTTTATTAGAGGCGTCCTGCAATTCTGCTAAGGTAGTACATCCTGCAGTTGCAACACAAAAGTAATGTGAGATACCCATTGACTACAAGAAAGAGATTGTGCAACAAATATAGCATTCGAGTAAGAGCTTCTCACCAGACAAAACAAGGAGGGTCTTGCAACCAGTATTCTGGCCAAATAGTATGTCTGTGTCCAGTCTATCACCAACCATGCACATCCTTGATGTTTCCAGATTGAAGCTGCAGCAGTTGAAACAGCAGTGACTCTCATCAGTAACAGTAACTTATTTTTGAAACATTCGTATAGCGAATGCTATCATTATCCAATCATCTTATACTATATGCACATTTTGTTGTTATCCATGACGAGGAAAATATTTATAGAAATATGAGGATATGCCTAGTGAACTTTGCAAAGCCCTTCAGATAATATCTCCTCTTCATTTTACCTCTATAAGATAGTAATCATTTCAGGGGGAAAAAATGGATGTATATGTGGAAGAGTCTATTTGTGCTCTCATACAGGTTAAACAGATTTATTTCCCTACATTATCCCTCCCAAATGAACTAGCATTGCCATTTTATTCACAACCATTGAACTTGTGAATTTCAATAGGATTCCCGACTTTCCCTCCGAAAAGAATAAAAGATAATAAGCAAATGTTACATCTCTTATGGTAGACTTTGCAAACCTTTTCAAGAGGAAGTCCATCAAAAAGCTTGAAGGCTTTCCAACAACAACAGGCTCTTTTTGCACTGAGCAGCTTACTGCAGCAACCATAGTTCCAGCTCCTGCGAAAGCATGCAATTGCAGTTTGCAAATGAACCAAGACTAATGATACAGATAGGAAGTTCGCAGTTTGACGATTTTTTCAATGACAAAACCTGGCCATTCTTGAGCAGATGTCATATGTCCAGTTGGATCACGGTTGGTTGCAATAAAAAGGCAGCCTGGATTCTCACTAATACATGTTCTTGCATACCTGCCAAGAACATCAGTACGATTTATCATCAAACTCAACATCTAAAAAGGTAAGGAATATGATGGAACGAATGGTTAGAAAAAAATGTTGAAAGCTGAAGAAGAGATGCTGCCAACAATAATTCAATACTTATGCCATGTAGTATTAAATTATGAAACATAAAAAAAGGGCAGATTTTAGTTGCTTGGCATTCTAATTTTAGAGGATTCTGACTTTTAGATCCCAAATAAATACAAAATACTTTTCAGCACTTGCAAGAACTGCTAAAAAACAAAAGAAGAGAAAAAACACGCCAATGCTGAGCGATAAAATGAAATTTTGTTCAACTCAATTAAAACAAGGTATGAGAATTGAGAAAAAGGAACCCACAAATAAATGTGTGGATAAGCACAGATTTAGATAATATAGTATTTTTTATCGAACATAATGGTTTTTCATCGAACAATCTAGATAACATAGGAGCATACCATGTTCAAAATAAAACGATGAAAGAAGCAAAAGTTTTCATTGCTTAGGACATGGTGTATCCAAAGTCCAGAAAAAGAACATAAGGAAAAAAATGAAAGATCAATAGCCAATAGCCTGAGATGGTAGGCAAACTTATATCCTAAGAAAGGGAAGTGACAAGTTAAATTCAATTTACAGTATTATACAAACAGATCCCTCAAGCCTGCACAGATTGCATTATACTCCCTCCGTTTTTTAATATATGACGCCGTTGACTTTTTTCATAACGTTTGACCATTCGTCTTATTCAAAATATTTATGTAAATAGCTAAGTGTATAAGTTAACCTTAACGTGCTTTTGATGATGAATCCAACGATATTCATTTCACATTCGAAAAGTAATTATTTAAATCTATATTGTTGGTCAAAGTCCAACAAAAAAGTCAACGGCGTCATATAATTAAAAACGGAGGGAGTAACAATTATAAGGTCACAGGAACCAAAGGTTAGATGCATAACTGCATTTTGTAATAATTGAAGTACTGATCGAGTCCAACAATGACAGCTCCAACCTGGCATAGATATTTCATTTAGATCAGAACTCAGCAGTTTATATATGTGATTGAAAGGCTTCAGACTCTCAAAACAAGTTTAAATTACACTTTTGTCATGTTGAAAGTAGAAGTCCGCCTCCAACTTTATGCTTTTCTTGCCATCCTCCTGCAGACAATAAGGTGTTCAAAATAGAGCAATAAAATTTGAGGAAATTCCCTGTATGGCCTCAAAAGAAATCGCGTTGCCTTCTATGGCCTCGAAAGAATCGAACTTCCTTCTAAGGCCCAAATCATTTTTTCTGTTCCCTCTGTGGCCTTCCGTAACATTCACCGTCAAAAATGACTTGCAACCAGCGCGAAAGGTCCTTTATACCCCTGCCCTCTCTCTTTCTGTTCTGATCCAGATCGACGAAATAATTGAAAAAAAAAAAAGAAAAACAGACGAGCGCTCGACGCGGGCGATGGAGGACGGCGCCGGCATCAGGGCGCCAGGCTCGCCCACGCCACCTCGACGGCGCTCCCCGCGGCCGCGACCATCGCCAAGCTCGCTGTTGCCTTCGCCGCCCCGCCTCGACGGGCCTCGCCGCGGAGTCCCGATGCGCTGCACGGCCTTCAGATGCGACGGCGGGCTATTGCGGCAGGGTCGCCCACGTCACTGCGGCTGGCTCGCCGACCTCGCCGCAGCGACGGGCGGCGGCAGGCTCGCCTAGCGGCCTGCGGGGGATCCCGGCGTGGATCCTGGCGCGCCACCGCGGCCTGCAGGGGATGGCGCACCCGAAGTCATCCTCATTAACCTACTCGGAGTCATCCTCATCCTCACTATGCCCGCGACGCATCTGGTGGCGGGCGCGGCGAGGTGGGCGCCGGGCGCATCCCGGGCGAGCGCCGTTGACTTGGCGTCGAAGGCCGTGGCCGCGGCGATGCTGGAGGTGGCCGCGCCCGCGGCGAATCCCGTCGAGGCGGCTCCGGCGACGCATCTGGGGGCGGGCGCGCCGACGTCTTCCTGGGCGGGCGCCGTCGACTCGGCGTCGAAGGCCGCGGCGAGGCTGGAGGAGGCCGAGGCCGCGGCGACGCTGGAGGAGGCCGCGGCGACGCTGGAGGAGGCCGCGGCGAGGCTGGAGCCGGCGAGCCCCGGTCCGCGGTTGGGGGCCCGATGGCGGCGCCGCCATCCGCCATGTGTTCGCTAGCTTCGTTTCTTTTTTTTTTTCTTTTCTTTCCGTTTCGTTTTGCATGCGCGGCTCCACTCTGGAGAGAGCACAAGACAGGCAGAGGGTATACTCGACCATTTGCATCGCCTGGGAGTGAATTTTCACGGCAAGAGTGACAGAAGGCCATAGAAGGAAGAGGAAATTGGTTTTGGGCCTCAGGAGGAAGTTCGATCCTAAAAGAGCCATGGAAGGAAGCTTCATTTCTTTTGAGGCCATATAGGGAATTTCCTCATAAAATTTCTTTGATTGACAATGTGATATGATACACTCCTCTGGCTCTTCGTTAACATGTTTGCCCAACTGTGTGTGCTATAATTACTATCTGTTGTCATTATCTCAGGCTTTTTTAGTTTGAAAATGTGCTCTGTTGCATTGTTCACAGAAAACCTTGGAAGTGGCATTTTGTACCCTCATGCTGCCAATCATCCAGAATCCACTTGTTTATCTTGCTTTTACAATGCAGCAATGTGTAGGGAAAACAAAAAAAAATAATCACAAACGCAACAATTTTTTTACATCTGCATGAATTCAGCAAAACTATATTGTTTCAATATTTAATGCATTTGAATCTCCATATATCAGTGAATGAAGTAGGAGCTCAAGAAAAAGATAAATAAAGGAATCTTGTAAAAACCTTGAACAACTAGCATTGTTTCCATGTAGGAAAACATATAAAGTTAAGGGCATGCAATTAGAGAGGAGAATAAGCATATCTTACTGGACCACCGAAACACTCGAAACCAGCTAACTTGAGCTCTTCCAAGATTCCATCCTCACCGACAACATAAACCTGAATAAAAGTATAAACAAGGGCATGACATCATGAAAAACCTTTGTTTCGCAAGCATATTAATGTAACTAAGTAGAACATTAAAGTTAAATGGATAGATCAGGGAGAAACATTATCTGAAAAGGCATCATTTAGTACAAGGTGATATTATGTCATATCAGAATTAAATCAGCCTAGTTAGTTCTGTACTAAGGTAAATGATGTTCACTTTGATGTCTGAAGAACTCATATAATACCAAAGTTAAATCATGTGAAGATGTGCCTGACAAAAAGCTGAGCCAATCATGGGAGACCAGCCAGGAACGGGATGTTGGTGATTGATCACCTAGTAGACAGAGGTCGCGTAGTTCTTCAAATGTTAGAAGGCGCGAATGAAATCTAGTCTATCAGGGTGTGTGGTGTGTTGTACTCACTTCTTCTATTAATGCAATGATACACAGCTCTCCTGCGTGTTCGAGAAAAAAATGGGAGACCAGCCCCAGAGAAGAAACTGATAAATAACCTGGGATATCCATGAAACAAAAGGTCAAAACTATGGCAGAATATTATTGTGGGAAGTGAGGGTCAGTAAGTGCCATTTGGTTGGTCTTACAATATAAAAACAATCTCATGGATTCTGCATAACTTTTTCAATCGTATTTCAGGTGGTCCACCCAGCATCCATTCAAAATCCAGTGTGGTGAAATTGAGATGAATGTGCTGCCAGTTGTGTTGTTAGGTTTCTCACACTAATATATATTTGTTCTCGCATTAAAATATATGCTAGTGTCATAAATTTCTTTCTTCTCATGAAAATTTTAACAAAGCACATTGAAATAATGTATGATACCTTCTTTTCCAAAGGAAAATTATTTAATTTTAAGAACATGGCCGCTGCAAATGATGATGTAAAGATCTCTTCCTGCAGAGAAGACAAAAATAAGTACGATACAATAACTTATAATAGAAAGAGTCTGTTAGAATAGAATATTACCTCAGTAACTTCAAGTCCAAGCACTCTGAATTTCTTTGAATATTGCTTTCTTGACTTTCTAGAGTTGTTTGTTACAAAAACTAATTTCTTGCCCTACATGAAATACAAACATCATTACTCAATCTCCAAATATGCCCTTTTATGAACTAATCAACAGACAGCATTGGTTCTAAATTCATTCCAAGTATTAAGCCAATGCCCTAAACAATGGCCATGAAATTTGTAAGTTGACTTAGATCTTGGGATAGATGTAATGTTCCCCCAAATAGATGTCATGATTCAGAAGAATATAAAGATGCCTGTGTACTTGTGTAGTTAGTTGACATTTGATTTGACGATGGTATGTGATGCATAAAACCGCTACTTAACTACGTACTCGTAGTTTTCCCATGCTTAAAATCCACGGAACATGCAAGATTATAGGCTTCCCTTTAGCAGTAACTAAGGGCTCTTCTTTATGAGGTTAAGAAGCTAATCTTAAACTATTGTGCAAAACAAAAAGGTGATAAAAGTACCTAAACAAAACTTCAAGTGATCTGAACATTAATGTTTGTATAATACACTTCCTAACACCTGAGAGCCACGAGTCCACGACTGACTCTATTTTACTCTTACTAACAACTCCAGTCACAAAATTTAAGAAACATTAAATACTTGCCATTTCACATTCAAAGAAACTAAGAAAAAAAATAAAGTGATGCTCCTGATCCTACCACAACAGAATGATGCATACCAGTTTCCGCAGCAGCTCCATCGTCTCAGGAACCCCTTCGATGAGCTTGTCCCCCTTCCAAATCACACCTAGAAAAACAAATTCAGAGGACGGCAACAAGAATCAATGGCCAGAATCTTCAGAATGATTCCGCACGAAATGGGGGGAAAGGTAACGAATCGGAGACCATCGCAGTCGAAGAGGAAGGCGTCGACAGAGTCGACGAGGGATCGGGCGGCGTCGGCGGTGAGGACGCCGCAGGGAAGGCTTGGAAGACCGTTGGCCATGGCTTCCGCCTTCTTTCCCCTCCGCAGTCGCTTTGTTCGGCGCTGGTATTTACAAACTGGAATGGGATGCGAACGAAATGCGAATATATTTTTCTGCCGTCCCACCATGGAAGAAGATTGATGACCGTTTTGCCCTTATTTTTAAGACAGTTTTGGCCAGATCCAGGGCAAAGGTGAGTAAATTACACAAGTACCATGATAATTTTTTTTTTACACAAGTACCAGGCATTTTGGCAGAACTATTGCACACAAATCACGCGGTGGAAAGGATATTGGAGCACAAAGGATCTCTAGGTAATGTCATGTGTAGAGAAAGGACCTGTAGCCTAGTGTCGGTGTATTAGGAACGGGTCCCCACTACCCCGGCCAAAGGAATCGGCCCAAGGCTTCAGTGGGCCAAGGACGGGCGCTCCGATCCCGCTGGCCGCTGCGGCCTAATATAAGAAAGCAGGCTTGCCGCGCCGTCAAGGGAGCACGCGAGCGGGTGAGCCGCGTCCAGCGATGTGGCTACCCCTGGTGCGCCCCTCGGCGGCCGCGGACTCGAATAAGGGGAGTGTTGGCGGTCGTTATTGACCAATTTCTTACCGCCAACATAATAAAAATGAGGCTCACATAAGGACATAAATAGAATATTATTTATAACTAATGCCTCTCCACGAGTTTTGGTGATATTTTAACTGCAGGACGAAATCCATTGCAAATAGGAGCAAAAGCCTATCGGTGGGCCCCATCATAGGCCGGCCGGCTTATGATGGATCTCAACATGGTCCAGCAGCTTCAGGCATCTCCCAATGGGCTCAAACATCAAGGATCAAATGGCCAACAAATATTTTCCAGCCCGGAGTATCGACCACTGTGCAAGGCCCAACAAACAAGCCCATCATCCACTCAAAAAGGCGTCAAATCACCGAGCAAGACCGTGGATCTTAATGGGCACATCATGAGAGGCCAGCCCACAAAAATTCGAGGCATTGTTTTCTCCGAATCGGCCCATCTTTTTCCAATCGGTTCCAGAGGCGGTTGCAAGCTAACTTGACGCACCGACCAAGTAAGGAGACGTCGGCAAGTGAGGAATATCCACAAGATTCTCCTAAGATGAAGGGACCTTCTCCACTCTCTCAAGGAAGCCTCACACTATAAATAGAGGACCTCCCCCTCACTTCCATCCTGCACCTTCACACTTGAGAAGAGAAGATCCAAAATAGGGTCACGCTCTGTCAAGTTAGTTTAGAAGTAGAGAGTGAGTGAGGGTCGGAGGAAGGGTGGAAGCTCCGGAGATGCCGGAGCTCCTCTTCTTCGGCGCCTCAGGTATGTACTCCACCTGGGAGTAGTCGTCCGAGTCTTCCAGGCCGGATAACATGTAAGGTCTTATTTATTGAGCAATAAAGTAAGGTTTTCTTCTTTATCATTTATGGGATTCAGGTATGTAGTGAGTATTTCTTATTTGCTACATGTGCTAGCTCTAGACATATGCTAGTTGCTGGTATTAATGATAGGTGTAAACGTGGTGTTTATACTTGATTTATCCTGAGTTGCCCTCAACCCCACGGGATGTTGTGGTAGCCGCGAGTGTAGGTGACAGCTGCACCGGTCTCCGTAGTCCACCACGTTCGGGTTGAACGTGTAGGGCCTAGATGCGGTCCGTTGACCGGAGACGTTGAACCTAGTTATCAGGTTGCGTGTCTTGGTGGCGGCCGTGCCCCGAAGTAGATGATATCGAAAGACCCTTATCGAATTGCTCAGTTATATAATATCTTGCATTAGATTACCTGGCCAGAGGACTATCACCCTTACTGCATTAATTCTCTGTTTAGTGTGCCCCTTTGCACGGATTTTCTGCATAGATCTCGAGTTTAGTACACTGTTCGTTCCCTGTGGATTCGATACCTTAGGAATACTCCTAGGTGAAAGTTACATCGGTATCCGTGCGCTTGCGGATTCATTTCTGTTAGGCCTTAGGACTGCCAATAGGGAGCGTCCCCGGGGTAGATGCGGGCATGACGCGTGGTTACCCTGGGCGCCGCGGTTTAATGGCGCAACCACCAGACGTGATCACGCACAGGTGTGGTCATGCGGAGAACACAACTGTGAGCGAATCCCACAGAAGGCATCACCCGGCAGCGGAAGGGGTCGCACGGCCACGCGCCCGAACAGATGGACTTCAATACGCGTGTGGGCTACGCAGCCTACAACTGGTCGGCGTGATCGGACCGGTCATAGCTCTGTGACCCCTGGTCAT
Source organism: Eragrostis nindensis (assembly GCA_012490785.1). Classification (NCBI taxonomy): domain Eukaryota; kingdom Viridiplantae; phylum Streptophyta; class Magnoliopsida; order Poales; family Poaceae; genus Eragrostis; species Eragrostis nindensis. The sequence continues at coordinate 107,757 of JAAXCT010001805.1, forward strand.
AGCTGGCACGGAGGCGTGGGCTGACGCGCGCCGCCAGGTTGGTGCGCGGTACTAACCACGACAAGACAGATCAATAAGAGCTGACAAAGCTATGGTGTAAACTTCATGACCATTGGAGTTCGTAAACCTCAAAGGTATGAATGTTTTGGTGATTGGGTGACCATATTGATGTGACTAACATTTCCATGTAGGATATTCAAATGGTCAAGTCAAGGAAGCGTCGTCTCACAAACTCCATATCTATCGACGACTTGGTGATTGGTTGCCTCGACAGTTCGGATCGAGAACTTGATGGAGTCAAGGTTGAAGATGGATCAAGGCTAAGGACATGATAGATCCAAGCAAGTGTTGGCTTGGTATAGATGTTAGCTTGAGTCCATAGGAAAAACCGGACTATCAAGAGGGATCGAATTGGTTCTCTTAGAGCACACTAGATTAGAGATCATATGGATGCATTGTGAGTCTCTTGAGGGCTAGGGTGGCTGAAGAGAAGAAGAGGAACCAAGAATGGAGAAGTTGAAAGTAAGGATCAAGAAGTGGATCAAGTTTTCAGCTTATGCAGAAGAGACCGGAGGGTACGGTCCTAGGGACCATATGGTACGGTCTTCATTGAAGATCCAGACAGAGAAGTGAAGTCTCGGGATGCTGAGAAAATGAAGACCGTAGCATTGACCGGACGGTACGGTCAAGGGACCGTATGGTACGGTCATCAGTGGAGCTCCAGACAGAAAAGCTGAAGTTTCTAGAAGTGAAGAAAATGAAGACCGGACTATTGACCGGACGGTACGGTCCTAGGGACCGTAGGGTACGGTCTTCATTGGAGAAGTTCAGACAGAGAAGAAGAAAATGGAGAATCGTCTGGAAATGGAGACCGGACGGTACGGTCAGAAAGGGACCGGACGATATAGTCTCTATATTTCCTGGGCACTTTTGAGCAACGGCTAGTTTTTGGTTGGTAGCCTATAAATAGTTGGTTGCTCGCCCATTGAGGGGTCTCTTGGCCATTGTTGGAATGCAGGAAACTCAGAGGAAGCCAAGAGCAAGGGAGAGAAGCACTTGTGAAGGATTTGAGTGATCCTAGTGCTTGAGAGAGTAGCAATTGCATCCACTTGATCTCTAGGCTAGTGTGAGCTTGAGAGAGTCACTTCGGTTTGTTACTCTTGGTCAATGGCAAGGCCTAGACCGGTTAGGCGTCGGTGTTGAGCTGTCCAATGAGATTGTGGAAGCCGACACAAGTTTGTACACGGTCTTGGAGCTTCCCGTGCGAAAGAAGCATCACTAGTGGAGCGCCCTTTGGCACGCATCAAGTGCGGAGCCTTACCTCCGGAAGAGTACCCGGGAGAGAGCCCGGCGGGACGTGCCCGCGACTTCACTCGGAGGGTGAAGTGTGCTCTAGGATGGATTGCCGTCGAGCGGAAGGACGGGGTCGAGACTCCGACGGGAGTGACCCAACGTGGAGTAGAGGAAGGCGCCATCCTTCCGAGACCACGGGAAAAATCATGAGCATTCCTATCTCTATTTCCTTTACTTACTAGCATTTACGCTTCCGTATTTACTTTCGTGCTAGTTGAATTGCTTGATAGGTTGTCTCTTTGTTCTTAGTAGAATTGCTTGTTAGGGTGTTGGTCTAAGTTAGACTAGATTGTGTCAGCGCATTGCTAGCTTCTTGTCATCACCATATCTAGTCTTGCTTGCTTCACACCTCAAGTACGTTTGGGAGAAATTATTGAGACACCGATTCACCCCCCTCTCGGTGCCCTTGATCCTTTCAAGTGGTATCAGAGCATTGTTGCTCAAATAGGGCTTAACCGCTTTGAGTAAGGATGCCGGGAGGAAGTGGACCACCCCCGTTCGATGGGACCGATTATGCCTATTGGAAGGCTCGCATGCAAGCTTACCTCGAGGCTCTCGATCCTATCGCATGGGCGGTGACAAGTTCCGGTGTCTCTCTAAGAACTCCCATTGGTACTCTTGATGTGAATCTTGCAAAGGCAAATGCTAAAGCTAAAAACGCCTTGTTTGAAGCAATTACTAAAGAGATCTTTGCTCGAGTCAAGTCCGCGGGTACCGCTCATGAAGTGTGGACTCAAATCCAACAAGTTCATGAGGGTTCCTCGGATGTGAAAGAGGAAAGATACTATGTCATCAAGGACAAATATGATGCCTTTACTATGTCTTCAAATGAGCTAATCAATGATACTTACTCTCGCTTGAATCTGCTTGTAGGATATCAACTCTCTCGGTGTGAAGGAAAAGATTGATGATGGCGACCTTGTGCCGAAGATCCTGAGGATTTTCCCAAAGGAGAAGTATGGAGCACTCATCACATGCCTCTTCAACACCGACATTCAAGAACTCACAACCCACAAGCTACTTGGGAAGATCACCGCCTTCGAGAGCTACAACCTTGACAAGAAGCTTGATGAGAAGCCCTCCAAAAATTTTGCTTTTGCATCCGAGGGGTCAAGCAAGAAGAAGATGAAGAAGGTGATGGCTCAAGATTCAAGTGATGAAGAAGTTGAAGAAGATGATGAAGACTTGTTGCAAATCCATCCCAATGATCTAGCACTCCTCATGAAGAAAAGCAACTTTTTCAAGAGAATGTTCATCAACAAGAAAGATGCCGAGTGCTATAATTGTGGGGAAGAAAGGTCACTTTGCCAAAGAATGCACAAAGCCAATCAAGAAAGGCAAGAAGAAGACTCAAGAGTCAAGCGATGATGAAGAAGAAGATCTACAAGCAAGTATAAGACAAGGAAGAGGTTTGTCAAGAAGGAAAGCTCTAGAGGTAAAGACAAGAGAAGATCATCTCGCAATGGTCTCTTTGTTGGAGAGTGGGTCACGGATGATGATAGTGATGAAGAAGAAAGTGATGACTCATCCTCCAAGGGCAAGAAAATAGCCGGTATAGCTCTCACAAATATCTCCGAGACTCTACCTCCACCTCCTATTTGCTTGATGCCCAAAGAAGATAGTAGTGATGAGGATGAGAAGAGCGAGTCCGAGGAAGAGTTTTGATGAGGAAGATAAACCCACCTATGAGGAGCTCTTGGATAGCACTCTCTTAACCAGCAAGATGCTCAAGAAAAAGGACAAGACCATTGCTAGGTTGGAGAAGGAACATGAAGTGGCCGCTTTCCGAGTTCGTCAACTTGAAGATGAACTTAGAGGCTTATCCATCACACATAAGGCTCTAGATAAGGACTATGACAGCTTGAGGAGGAACACATGAAGCTCAAGGAGAAGTCCAAGTTACTAGAGGATGAGCTCAAGCACCTTTCTACTTCTCTCATAACCTTCGATGAAAGCTATGACAAGTTCAAGGTCGATCACAAGAGGCTCAATGAGAAGTTAAAGTTTCTTGAGGAAGAACATCAATCCAACCTTGAAAAGAGTAACACGTTTTCTTCTAGTTCATCCATTTCCGATTCTTCGTATATTACTTGTGATGGACTAACTCCCTCTCTTGAGAGCATCTCTCTTGATGAGAAAATCTTGAAGAATATCATCAACTCAAGGAGGAGAGAGTTTCGGTGATGGACGGCTTTGAAAGGCTCACAAAGGGAAGAACCATTCATAAGGAGATACTTGGTCGCAACCTTGTGAACAACTCCGAGCACAAGGGACTTGGCTCCTACCCGCCGCCATCAACCTCATCGGCAAGGACGACAACAATCCCCCTTGGGTGGTACCTCTCATGGCGGACGACTACTATTGTGAGAAATGTTGCCGTGACGGGCACACTAGCAAGAATTGTCCCAAGGTGAGAAGTTTCAAAGTTTTGCCTAACGCTAACTTGTTCCATAAGAATACACACTACAAGCTCTTTAGGGACAAGCGGGACAAAGTGAAGGCAAAAGCTCTTGGATCACCGGACAAGTGGAGGAAGACAAGAAGGATTTGGGTGCCCAAGTGCATTGTTGACCTTGAGAGGGCAACCAAGTGCGAGTGGGCTCCCAAGAACAAGACCTAAGAGATTGGTGGTGGACCATGTGCCGCGACGACAACTCATGAAGGTCCACCACAAGCTTCGAGTGCTTCACCGACATATCTACTCTTTAAGGAGGTATTGTATCATAGTAGTTTTATTTCTTGCATTGCTTGTATGGTAGCTAGTACTCCTTTGTGAACTAGTATGTTTGCATCCATGCATATGTTAATAACTAAAAAGAAAAGAACAAAAAAATTAGTTCAAGATCTAACTTTCTCAAGATAGCGATGAGCAAGGGGGATGCTTAAGTTGGTGGACCGATGGGCTCAAGGCAAGGTGTGGCTCATAGTGAGTAAGCTTGAGAGAGGTTCAACTTGACCTTGAGTAGGTTTCCTTTAAAAGTTGTCTTAACTTTGCTTGCATATCACATGGCATGTTTAAATTCCCCTTACATTCGTATGATATGCTTGTCTCATGCATTGCATATAGGAAATCACAAAGGAGTGGTCACACTATGAGGAAGTGTTTCATTCGCAATATGATCTCACATCTCATAGAAGTGTGACAGAAAGAAAAGAATTGCGCTTCATGCCCATTGAGTCTTGCTAAATGATCCTCAAGGTTAAATCTACTTGCACGGATCATAGGCAAAGGGCTCATACATACCCCTCTTTTGGTTTTATCTCTTTTGGCTCTAATTGGATGCTTCTTATTTGCCGATTGAAAAATTACTATAAGCCTATGCGCAACCTATATTGGTTTATTTTCAAAGGAGTGTTTGAGAGTTCCCCTTCTAGTCTATGTTTGGTGTTTATTTGGTCTTTGTGTGAGAAATTTGGACTTAGAAGGAAATTCCTTGAAAATCAGTTTTTCTGGACTAGACCGTACCATACGGTCATATGGACCGTACCATACGGTATGCTTTTGCACGAGTTCCTTTAAACCCTGAGGCAGAATGGAGACCGGACCATACGGTCCTGAAGATCGTACCATACGGTCTCTCTAGAAGACTGTCAGGGCAGTGGCGGAGCCAGGATTCTAGACTTGGGTATTCCCATCTCATAACTCAAAAAAAAAGTCAAGTTGAACGGTAAAAGAAGTGCACAATATATCAATACTGATAGTCGAAAAAAATAAAGATACAAGTTTTTTCAACTCTAAAATATTCATGGAACAAAGAAAAAGTTACAAAATACATAAAGAAAATTACAAAGTAGCCTTAACTTTGCGCTGCTTCATAGCTTCATATCAATTGTGAAGCTTTGCTGGCTGGCTGCTGCTCTCCTCAGTTACTCACAGTACTCAATCTTAGATTCTCAACAATGGGCAAACACTAGCTCACCTCATACTCTGGTTATCAGATTCCCGTGACGCCGACGATGCGTCGCAGCGGCCTGGCAGCGGCGCAGCAGTACTGCAGCGCCCGTTCGCTGCTCGCACCTGCTTGGGCGCGTCAGCCAGCGCCCGGCGGCTGGCGGAGAAGCGTCGCAGCGGGCGCAATGGCGAAGGCGAACTCGCGAAGGCGGCCGGCGGCAGTCAAGTCCGATCCGGTCAATCTACCATTGAGGATTTGGATGTTGGGGGCGGATGGAGAATGGGGGCAGATGGAGAATGAGGATTTCGATGCTCGGGTTGGGAAACGTAGGAACGACGGTGTTGTGGGCCGTTATCTATGGGCCGAAGCTGCTTGTTGGGAGGAGGACCACGTTTGTTGGGCTGGAGCAGCTATTGAGCTAAGTTTTAACTTAGAAACAAAGTTTGTGGCCCAATATCGCATGCATATGTGTAAAATACATGATACATACTTAATTTTTTACAAAAAATGTTGGGTATTCCTGGGAATACCCAGGAATCCAGCTGGCTCCGCCCCTGTGTCAGGGGTAAAAAGGAGACCGTACCAGGAGATTGAATCCAATCTGATCCGTTGTTTTCGTTCCGGGTGATGTCGACCATGGATTCAAACTTAACCTAATCCCCAACGGTTTCGGTCGAGTTACTGTGCATCTTCACCATTACGCCGCCGTTCACTGCGCGCTCAAGCTCCCGCCTTCGCCCTCGCCTTCGCGCGCGCCGTCGACCAGCCGCCGCCGACGTGCCTCACGCCGACGTGCTCCAGCTCCAGCCATCGCCGCGCGCCGCCGAGCTCCACCGCGCTTGCACCTCTCGCGAACCCTAGCGCCGCACCGCCGCACCACACCGAGCCGCCGCCCTCTGCCCTGCTCGCGCGCCGTCGCACCTCGCCGGCTCCAAGGACAACGGCGAGTCTTTCGCCGAGGAGCTTCTCCACTCGCGCACTCCTCGAGCTGCTGCTCCTCCCCTGTGCGCGTGTGAGCTTCTCCTCCCTGGCGCCTCACCGGACCCGAGCTCCTTTTCATCGACGATCGCCGTCGAATTTCTAGCTCCGGTGAGCCTCTGGAATTCATGGATTGCACAGTAGCTTGTATTGTTTCCATTACCTATCTAGGGTTTGAGCGGATCGATTTCTTCATCGTTTAAAAATCCCTAGAAATTCAATCCGAAATCCAAAATCGAACCTTTATTGCGACTCGATAAGCTTTGCTTCAATTTCTTCGCAATTAGGGTCGATTGGTTGCCATATGTCGTAGAGGTCGTAATTCTATCTCTATGCCTATGACATTTTGGTAGTTAGTCACTTTGTAATATCGAGTCCATATCCTATCCACTAGCTCGACACTTAGTGTATATCCTCAATTAGTGTCGTATATTTATTGCATATCATGTATATGTACGCTAGTTGATCCCCACCCATAATCGACAATGTCGTAGTTCCCCATTGCATATTTGCCGGCATTGTGTCCTTCACCTCTGTGCTAGGACTTCATCTAGATTTACGCGCTTACCTACGATTCTTGCTTATAGATTATAGTAGGTTATTCTATACTCATATACCCTGTCTATTCCTATGTGCAGTGGCCGTGGTCAGTGGACAGTCGGGCAGTTGATAGCAGTGCAGAGTCAGTGGACGGATTTAGGGCCAAGCCCTTGATCCTATCTTTTGCAGTCAGCTTGTCAGTGGACGGGTTGGTGAGCCAAGCTCACTCGCACTATCTTGTCTGCAGTCCAGTCAGCAGAGATGGCAGGAGGCAGAGGCAGAGGCACGGGCAGAGGTGACCGTGACAAGGGAAAAGGCAAGGCTCCACATCCACCGCCGAAGAAGAAGCAGAGAACAGGTGATCCTGAGTGGGACCAGGCACTCAGGGCAGCAGCAGTGGACCTACCTGCTGACAGAGACACAGGTTTCCGGATCAGGGACACAGCTGCAGGAGACAGGGGGAGATAGTGAGGAGGTCTTCCAGGCAGAGGACTCCAGGATAGCGGACTCCGACCACCCGTGAGGTTGGCTCGTCGAGGACCGCGCTGCAGCAGGCACAGCCAGAGGCAGAGGAGAGGAGGGCTCTTCTAGCTCTGGTGACGGACCCCCAGTGGTCACTGAGGCTGACAGGCAGAGGATGAGGGAGAGGTTCTGTGCACTCAGCAGGAGTGCCTCCCTCACTGAGGTTCTAGCTGAGGACGCTCTCAGGCTGCCAGGCCCCGTCCTCAAGAAGTTCAGGAGGGTTGCAGAGGAGGTCTGGGTACCTACCAGGAGAGACCCAGCAGGAGGCCGTTTCTGGACCTTACTTCAGCAGAGGATAGCAGCAGGGCTGAGGAGCAGACTGCACACTGGAGGAGCTGAGAAGCTCTTCGTTACTCACCAGCACTGCAGCATAGAGGCTGCCACCAGAGGTGCCGGGACAGATTTCACTCAGCACTTGTCCTTTATCCCGGCCTTGAGGAGATCATCACCACACCTATGAGATGGGACTATGATATAGTGATGGATTAATTTCTATGCGTCTTTGTGGATTGCTCCAGACCGTTCAGCCATTTCGTTCATGCTCAGAGGGCAGCCCCACAGAGTGACGAGGGAGAACCTCGTGGAGGCTCTTGAGACCATCCAGTATGAGACCAGAATGTTTGAGCTTGCTCACAGAGGGATGGAGCCTCCCCGCAGACCTCTTGGGGGGCATTTGCCGAGTGATGAGGATATGAGCATTGCCTTTCCACCACCGCATCCGGAGAACTTCAGCCGAGCTCACACCAGACTCACACACGAGGGCAGAGTTCTCAGGAGCATACTGTGCAGGACTATTGTTCCCAGGAGTGGATACAAGGATCAGTTCTCTATCCTTGCACAGTGGATTGTTATGTTGATGCTGAGGCACAGGGGATTTGACTTAGTGGACCTCATTCTGTGCCAGATGGAGGATGTTATTTCTGAGAGTATTGCTGCTAGACTCTTGGCCTTCGGAGCGTTGATTTGCTACAAACTGAGGAAGTTACAGTTGTTGACTCAGGAGGAGTACGATCACCTGCCCAAGGTGACTACAGCTTACACACCCCTTCCTGCCTCCGACAGACGGGTAGCTGGAGTCAGCTTCACAGGGGAGTTCTTCACAGGGGCTAGGTGACACGACTACCGAGACAGAGCAGCACATACAGACTGGTAGTCAGATGGAGTCCATTCCTGAGGATGTGACACCGGACTCTAAAGCAGGACCTTGAGGCTTTGCTACAGCTCCAGTACAGACAGACTCACTACTACGCGCAGAGCTTGCAGCGATCCGTAGAGAGCTCCAGAGTCAGAGAGAGGACAGAGATAGGGATCGACAGATGTTGGACAGCGTGATACTTACTCAGAGGGAGATGGCCACTGGCTTGTCCTCGACGTTCACAGGATTTGAGATGATCGCTCAGACACTACATCTCTCTGGACAGGCAGTACCAGGACTTCCGTCATTCCCTCCTCTTACTTTCCCAGATGTGCTGCCACCAGATACGATACAGTTTCAGCAGCAGCAGCAGCATGCTCAGGCACAGACAGGACAGTCAGCCAGCCAGGGACAGTACTTCAGCACTTTACTCACGGCTCCCATCTCACCTGCTGGTGCAACCTATGGTGGGACCGTCGACGTCCACATTCGTTGGTTTGGCAGGAGAGGCAGGCCCTTCACGCCAGTACTTGTCTTCACCAGGCCTCTCCATGACACCGTCAGCTCTTCTAGCCACCACAGCTCCGAGCTTCTCACCGCTACAGCTGACGAGTCCGTTCTTTGTGTCACCACTGCCAGCTCGTACTCTAGACTTCGACACAGTAGCCCAGACTGCCTCCGTTCAGACCGACTCAGTGTTGACAGCTACACAGGCAGAGTTGGTGTCTACTACAGTGGAGACAGCAGCAGTGGAGCAGACAGAGCCTCCCAGGACTCCTTCACCACCACCAGCTTTTGAGTACACAGACCCTCCTCCAGAGCAGCAGTAGCAGCAGCTACAGCACAGGACACTACCTACCTCAGCTTCAGAGCCCACAGTGACTACTACTACTCCACCACCTCCTCCAGCCTCCGACGCGTAGGACATCAGTCTTTCTCTTTCTTTTTCCCCTTTTTTTTGGTCATTGGTGCCAAAGGGGGAGAGAGATCTTGTATAGGTCTAGGGGGAGTAGTGGAGTGATCTCATGTTCAGGGGGAGTGAGCTTTGGTCGAGAGGGAGTCCATTTGCTACATTGTTTGTATATTCTTTTGGTACTTGTGGTTCTTGTGGAGCTTAGATTTCTTTTGCTGGTGTTTAGCTCATCAAGAATGCACTTGGTTTCGTTTCATACACTTGCTCATTATCTATATATCATGTGTATTTGCTCTGAGTTTGTGTATGCTAACCTGGATGTGCTTCCTAGCATTTATCTTGCCAGTCTCCTCTTTCTGTGATGATATGTTCACTCACTTGCTTTTGCAGAATATCTTATAATCTTATCATCACAGCGGTATGGTTATAGCTCTTGTTTTTATTCCATATATATAACACTCATGTGCTCTAACTCTATTTTGCAGGTGATATCTTTGAGCTATGACTACCTTGATATCCGTTTTACTTACTTCTCTTTCATATCCAATCTTCTCGATCACTCTTGCGCGTTCCATCCTTTATCTTATGATATGTGTTGTCACCAATCACCAAAAAGGGGGAGATTGTAAGCTTCATGACCATTGCAGTTTGGAAACCCCAAAGGTATGAATGTTATGGTGATTGGGTGACCATATTGATGTGACTAACATTTCCATGTAGGATATTCAAATGGTCATGTCAAGGAAGCGTCGTCTCACAAACTTTATAGCTATCGACGACTTGGTGATTGGTTGCCTCGACAGTTCGGATGAAGAACTTGATGGAGTCAAGGTTGAAGATGGATCAAGGCTAAGAACATGATAGATCCAAGCAAGTGTTGGCTTAGTATAGATGTTAGCTTGAGTCTATAGGAAAAACCGGACTATCAAGAGGGATCGAATTGGTTCTCTTAGAGCACACTAGGTTAGAGATCATATGGATGCATTGTGAGTCTCTTGAGGGCTAGGGTGGCTGAAGAGAAGAAGAGGAACCAAGAATGGAGAAGTTGGAAGCAAGGATCAAGAAGTGGATTAAGTTTTCAGCTTATGTAGAAGACACCGGATAGTACGGTCCTAGGGACCGTATGGTACGTCATCAATGGAGTTCCAGACAGAGAAGCTGAAGTTTCTGGAAGTGAAGAAAATGAAGACCGGACTATTGATCGGACGGTACGGTCCTAGGGACCGTATGGTACGGTCTTCATTGGAGATGTTCAGACAGAGAAGAAGAAAATGGAGAATCGCCTGGAAATGGAGACCGGACGGTACGGTCCATGGTACGGTCTCTATATTTTCTGGGCACTTTTGAGCAACGGCTAGTTTTGGGTTGGTAGCCTATAAATAGTTGGTTGCTCGCCCCTTGAGGGGTCTCTTGGCCACTGTTGGAGTGCAGTAAACTCAGAGGAAGCCAAGAGCAAGGGAGAGAAGCACTTGTGAAGGATTTGGAGTGATCCTAGTGCATGAGAGAGTAGCAATTGCATCCACTTGATCTCTAGGCTAGTGTGAGCTTGAGAGAGTCACTTCGGTTTGTTACTCTTGGTCTATGGCAAGGCCTAAACCGTTGGACGTCGGTGTTGAGCTGTCCAAGGAGATTCTGGAAGCCGACACAAGTTTGTACACGGTCTTGGAGCTTCCCGTGCGAAAGAAGCATCATAGTGGAGCGCCCTTTGGCACGCATCAAGTGCGGTGCCTTACCTCCGGAAGAGTACCGGGAGAGAGCCCGGCGGAACGTGCCCGCGACTTCACTCGGAGGGTGAAGTGTGCTCTAGGAGGGATCGCGTCGAGCGGAGGGACGGGGTCGAGACTCCGACGGGAGTGACCCAACGTGGAGTAGGGAAGGCGCCATCCTTCCGAGACCACGGGAAAAATCATGAGCATTCCTATCTCTATCTCCTCTACTTACTAGCATTTACGCTTCCGCATTTACTTTTGTGCTAGTAGAATTGCTTGATAGGTTTGTCTCTTTGTTCTTAGTAGAATTGCTTGTTAGGGTGTTGCTCTATGCTAGACTAGATTGTGTGCGCGCATTGCTAGCTTCTTGTCATCACCATATCTAGTCTTGCTTGCTTCACACCTCAAGTACGTTTGGGAGAAATTATTGAGACACCGATTCACCCCCCTCTCGGTGCCCTTGATCCTTTCAGACGGACAGCGACCAATCGACGGAAGACAACCGAACGATGGAGGGCGACTAGAGCGATTGTGCGTCCACAGCATCTTGGGGCGGTCAGGGCTCTAAGGTCTACGCTCTATCTAACGGCCTATGAACGGGTCCGGCCTCTCCTTGGGCGATAAAAGTGGAGTGCCTTGTACCATGACAGACAACACTTGAGCAAAGATCCTCTTGTTCTTGTTCTTCCTCTCACTCGCGATCTTGAACCGTTCGCTCCCCTCTGAATCTCAAGGGAGGTCGTGCTAAGCACACCATTGCCGTGGTTCTTACACCACGACACCTAGTGGTTATAAGAGCCTCAATAGCACCTCAGGTCTTGGTTTCGACTTCCTGTAAGAGCGAATTTTTCAGAATTTAACGGCATTGTGCTTTCAGTAGTAGGCGACGCCGCCGTCGACAGCGAGGCATGCTCATAGAGGTAGGGTTTGCGTGCCTATGTTCGTAAGGATAAGTATACGTGCGTTCTGGGTGTCTGAGTTTTACTGTGTAATCGAAAGAAAAATGTTTATCTAAATACAACCACTATTGCTCCCAATATTATTCTCTACCGTGATGTTCTTTAATAATAGGACCAATATTATTCTCTACTGTGATGTTTCTTTAATATATAATGTATATGTAGATTCAACTAGGTACAACTATTACAACAGAACATCAATAGATAATATGAGTCGCGTGGCAGCTACTTTTGGTGTCTGTTTCACCGCTAATTTTTTAGGCATGAATTAATATAAGCATCTCGTACAATGTTCACTGATATATCATCTAGCATAAGTTGTCATGAATGATGGATGCATACAAGGTTTTCAATCTCAAGTTACAGCAGGAAAACACGGTTTTCGCCAAAACCGTGATGGAGCGGTATATGCGGTTGCCTGTTTCCGAATTTGAATTTTGGAGAAATTTGAAAATTTGACAAAATTTGAAACAAAAATTTTTACAGATAGCACTCGACAAATGAAGACCATTTGTGAACAAGAATATGAAAAACCACAAGTTTGGCCGGCCAAAAAAATGTTGAAGAAAAGGGGGAAAAGAAAAAAATGGTTCTTATCCTCTTCTTCTATATACATGGGCTAAGTTTTCTCCATCTCCCAACCTTCGGTCCCATTCGTAACAAGTCTCCGACCTAGCCGGGCCCCTGCGCGCATCCCAAGTGGGGAATCGCCGTCCTGCGCATCTCTGTCGTCGGCTCGTTGCGGTTGGATCCGTAGGGAAGCGTGCAGGTTTCGCGGCTACCTACGGCTACCGTGAGGAATCCAGCTGGGCGGAGAGTTCCAGACACGCAGCACGCACGCCACGCCAACCTGTCCTCCGCGATGCCGCATCATCTACTTTTCCATTTTTCTTTTCTTTTCTTTTCAGCATGGTTTCTCCATAAAAACCACGGGTTTCCCGCAGTTTTTTTTGCGAAAACCATGTCGTTTGCAGTTTTGGTTCCTTCTATAATAATTGAAACCTTATCTTGAATGTCACTTCATTTAACGTCCTTCTCATGATACAACCTAATCCAGCTTGACCATGAGTGGGCGTGCCTGCTGCCTTCAGCATTTTGTGTCATTCTTTGTTTTTAACAAGACACCATGTATTACACGATTGCTTGTTTGGACTGACGTGTAAGATGAACTAGGTGAATTTCCCGCGCGTTGCTGCGGAAGTTTGAGAGGTATTTTGTGTTGAGCACTGGAAGAATGAATAATTTATAAAACAAATATAGGCATATTGAGGTCACAGTTTAAGCATAATATGTAAGTATCAGCATGGGTATATCAGAGCAAAATAATATAGTAGAGTGAATAAAAAAGTGTACAAACAAACATATAATAATTTGGACAATGCCACTTGTTACATGCCCTCTTTCAATTATCAATAACAAAGGATGAGGGAACCTCGGATCATCATAAAAAAAAGAACAAAAAGATGGGCATGGGAACCAAACGGCTTCTCATTTTGATGATCAGCATACCACTAAAAATGAAAAAAAGATATGCTGGCAAATTTGTGAATCATAAAGATCTAATCATACAACATTCGAAAGATAATATACATTTATGGAAGATGAATGCATTGGTTGAGGTCATGCATCTTGCATCTTCCTGCTCTTGCGATCTGCACCATATGAACAATCAAATAAGAAAAACAAAATAGGAGCAGGAAACTAAGGTGAAGGATAAGGGGAAAGAAATGAAACATGACAGGGAGAGATTGTTTGAATAGAATGGCTTCTCTGTAGCATGGCTGCTTTGGGAGAAAGGTAATGGCTACGTGTGATGCAGTGGTGATGATGCCACACAAAATGTGCTATTTATAACCGAGAAGGAGCCAGGAGTAGGAAGAAACAATTGCACTTAATGGCATGAAAGAAAATAAATACTGGTTAATAACACTTAAGAGCTATCCTTCATCCGTGAATAATTTAGTTTTAGAGACGGTGAGCACCATCAAAGGTGCAGAATAGTGAGGGATGAAATTAAGGCGGTGACAAAAAAATTAAAACAGCGGTTTCAAAATAGATGTAACCTGCATGGTTGGTGCTAATGGAGAGTAATGCTAGCCATGATGGTGGTAATGAAGGCTGGAGCATGAGGTGAGGATGGGGTGAGCTTGAACGAACGGCTAGATTGGATTCAAAGGCCATGATCTGACGGTGGAAATAAAAGTGATGATGTGGCGCAATGAGATTGAGCTTTAGAAGAGTTAGTAGGTATGACTTATATAGATATTATAGATAAGTAATCATATAGGCATAAATGTAATTCAGAGTTTTGTTAGAAAACTAATAATGAAAAGTGATAGAGATAATGTCTCATGACTTAGAGCTCAATCTTGCCTTAAAATCTTAGCATGAATGTTGTATTCACTCAGACATGTCTAATCTAGTTCGCATAATTTTATAATTGACATACACGCAACACACGGTAGATAAGTAATTCAATCTATAAAGAAAATTCCTGAATTCCGTCACGCGAATATCTTGGCATAATTCATGAAACCACATATATTAGGAAGATGATGAATTTTTTGTTCGTCATGGAACCAAGCAAGAAACAGAGCATTTTGCAGGCAGCAGCCGCCGCCTCCGCTTTTGCCTAAAACGCCAACACACATTCCTTCCGTCCCCACAAAACCCTCCCACAAATCTCTCACGCACCTCCGCTCCTCCGCCAGGTTCTCTCTCCTCTCCTTTCCCCCCATCCTCCTTCCCCCTTCCCCTGCTCGCTTCCCTCTCCTCTCCTCCGCCTCGGAATTCGCGCCTGTCCCCTCTCGCGTTCACCTCGGCCGCGACGCGGGAGCCGGAGAGCGGAGAGGAAGGGCTCGGCGGCTGTGGCGGCGGCGGCGGCGGCGGCGAAGAGGAGGAAGGGACGAGGACTAGGAGAGGCCGGAAGGGGGAATGGCGGCGCTAGGGTTTCGATCCCGGCGACGGCGCTGCGGATGATCCAGACATCAAGGAGATCGCGGGCGGCCACGCCGACGAGGAGGTCTACGCCGTGCTCCGCGAGTGCGACATGGACCCCAACGAGGCCGCCCAGAGGCTGCTCAGCCGAGGTACCCTCTCCCTCTCGACCCGTCCCTCCTTCCTCCGATTGGCTTCGCTTGGTCGAGGTTCCCCGTCGAGCAGAGCAGGCGTGTTACCCGCATGGTCGGTTGCAGTGGCTCTTGAGTTGGGGAGGAAAAAGATGCGACACGGCCTCTGCTTGTATTGATGCGTGCTGGTTGATTCGAGTTCTAGGGGCGTCTGATTTGGTTACCTCGTTCTCGTTTCCCTTGATTTGTAAGAATTGGTGTGACTGAACTATTTTTTTGGTGAACCAGAGACTAGTTTGCTGTTCGTTCTAGTTGGGTTCAGTTTATATGTGATTTGGCGTGGAGATTAGCAGAAAACTATTCTTGGATCCATGGCGATTGCAATACGTATCATTGTGCTGTCTTTGAGTCAGAGGTTTTGCCTTCGTTTTCTTTCGTTTGGGATTAATAAATCAACTGAAGATGGGCACCCAATCTCTGTAATCCATATATTTCTCTTGCTTCTTTAGGCTCACGCTTTATATTTCTCTTGTAGTTCCGTATGCTTTGAATTTTGATCTAGTCCTGCAGTATTCCATGCCATCTTTATAATAAAATGCATGTCTTTGGTATTCACTTTGCAGGAATATTTTGTTACTTTCAATGCAAATTTATGGCTCGTGCACAGTGAAGCTTTTTTGAGTTTCAAGCACAAACATATGAAAGTATCAGTGTCATATGAATATGAGACGTTTTTGAAAAACAGTTCCATGATATTTTTTATTCTATAATCGTAGGTAAACATATGATTGCAAATACTGATCGCAAAATTTGTAAACTATGACTTGTATTTCATATGTGTATGGCTCTTGAAAATTTTGACAATAAATCTCAGTTAATGCGAGTGTTTGTAGACAACGATATGAATGCTGCATTTGTGGTCCATTTCCCTTAGTTGGTTTTGTACACTTAGTGTGGCCTGGGTTGTGAAGTCCTATCTGTCTCGTTTAATTCATCACTCGTTATTGTCTAAAGTATGGTTTTCTCCTGATTGAGCGATCGTCATTGTTTGTCTTTATCTAGACTTTAGCTAATGGATTTCTCTTTCGGAATGCTGGATTTAATCTAGTTGCTAGCATTGAAGTTTCCAGACACCAATGGTCTGTGCACTGCCCCTTTTATGTCTCAGGTGGATATGATAGATGCATCATAGCGTGCCTTGAGTCCTTGCCATATATTTAGCTGTCTGTGGTTCAGCTCTGTACATATTAGACTTTGTTCATACAACTTGTCGAAGCTTTAATTAAAGTTTTTCCGTTGTAGAAAAGTTTATCTTTACATGTAGAGAACGGATATATTGTTTACAACCTCAGCCTCCTCAGTTGAAACAGAAGTAATGCATTTTATGAGGTATCTCTTTCGTGCTCTGCTGCATGCCATTTGCATCGAAGTTCTTTCAAAACAAATTGTTCATGTATTCTGTCAATATGTTTTGATATGGCTTTGTATACACAATTTCTTCTTATTGCAGGAACCTTCCATGAGGTGAAAAGAAAGCGTGACAGAAAAAGGAGGTAAGGGCTCTCCTTGTTCCTTGCTCTAATGGTATATATTATTTCTTGTTCACACTTATCTCACATGCATTTCTTGTGCAAAAATTATATGTGATTCATGATAGGCCTTAACAAAAAATTATGATATGAACAGCTGGACAACCAAGGCACCATTCCTAGATATTTCCTGA